>JADFUC010002002.1:0-37952 GCA_019722365.1 Lithospermum erythrorhizon | reverse complement strand
TGCCAGTATTGCTGTTCCTTAAGAAACCACGAGTTGTTAATAAGCTGAATCTATTTAATTAGCTTAATTAAATAGTAATTTGAGTCAATATCAATAATCTTTCAAGTTATTGATAAATACTAAATATTCTAACCAATTAAATAACTATTTAATTGATTCTATTTTGTTCCTGTACCCATATTCTTACATACAATGTAACTCCTGTAATCGGTGAAACATTTCTCAATTATACAGCTTCTCTTTAATTTCATACATGAAATATAACTCAACGTCATCAGATGCTGCCAAGTGGACCTTCTAAAGCTCGTATATCAAGAAATCGTATAACAATAATAATTGACTAATTACTATTATTATAACGACGAACGAAAAGATCTAGCAATCTCATAACCCCTTAAATTATCACGAGAACTCACACTAGTAATATACAATTACTAAGTTGAACACTGGGTGCCTCGATACTCACATTTAACCTTAACTCCGGTAAACGAATCGATACAATAATCGCTGGGCAACGAAGATAATAAATTAATCAATTCTCACGATTTCCACTGCGGACGCAGGCGGGAAAAGCAAGGGTGTTGACGGGTACAACGGCAACATTAGTCGAAACTCAAAGGATACATTCGCGGAGTTTATTTCCAGCCAGCCTACAACACGCTAACAATAAGCACGTCATAGAGGGCGCTGGTTGCTTAAGTGGAACGTAATAACTGCTATGCCTAAGCGATTATAGTATTAAATTATATTAATCGGTCGCGCGGACCCGAGATGAGACGTTAATTTCAAAATAGTATCGAGATATCGAAGCCAAAGGGGAATAAATAACATTTGAAATCGGTTTCATTGATATTTAAGCGAGATGAGAAATAAAAAACGAACCAAACGGATTCTAAGCCATGATAAATATCTTATCATCCTTATCATATTTCATCATCATCCAAAAAACAAAAATCCACCCTCTTTTCTTCACGAAAATTTAACCTCATTCTCTCTCTCCTCCCCCTTGAAAATTTTTTCTTCCATTTCTTCCACTCTTTGTGGCTCACATAAAAAAAGTTGATTTTCATCTCTCAAATATCCCTTTTTACCACATCAATGTAAGAAAGGTTAAATTGGCTGATATTTCATAAGTCAGGGAAGTTTAATTTTGTTGACTTTTTCGATTTCAGTTTCAAAAGTTCCTGGAATTCGCATGTAAGATTCCCAAAGTCAATTATATGATTCGTAGTAATTATAATTGATTTTTAGGTCAAAATGCATTTTTCGTTGGCTGACTTTTTAAAATTTCTTTAAATCGCTATACGACGTTACGACTTTTAATATACTAAGCGAAAGATAATGGATGTTTCTGATGTTGATCGTAGATATTGAAGTTAAAGTTATTCCAAGTTGAGCAAAGAATCGGGTTTTCAATTCAGTGTCGATTATAACGGATTAGTGTTTGGGAATCGATTGTTGATCGACACCTGATTTAGAGTGCTATTGCCGAGTAAGTGCTTACGGCCGAAAAATGGAGAATCAAATGGTTGAATTTTTCGTTGTTTTATTAGTCGTTAAACGCTGTGAAGTAATATTATCTACCTGTAGTCATATGTTTCGATAACTATAATCAGTTGTAAGTTGGATAGTTAAAAACTAAAACGGGTTATGATCAGAGTAAAAGAGTACTGTATTTTTTGGGTGTTTGTGATTAAAGTGAAATAGCGGAATGGCACTTGGACTACTTAGCGGCACTATTATTTGCTGAGCCAAGGCGTAGCATTTATCTCACTAAAGGTTTTAATTTACTTCTTCGTGGATAAGCATATTTGTTGACGCCAAGGGTACGTTACGTATGTACTCAATACGTTTATCAAGCCGAAGATGTACGGTTAGTTAAATGTTGTCTTGCATTTCACGGTACGAAAGCGCGTAGCTGCTCTTGTACTACGTACGAGCGCTACGCGACCGCTTTGTACTACGGTTGAGCGCTGTTGTTCGGTACTACGGTACGAGCGCGCCGCTTACCACGGTATTGCTTGCTCGTATCTCACGCAGTACCGTTATCCGGTATTGCCTTATATTTTGCATGAAATAGGTTACTGCACTCGTTAAGGTTACATGATAAATTTTATGTCAAGGGCATAAGTTTCTCTCTGGCAGGTTAAGTTGATTGTGACGCGCATTAGTCAGAACTGATTTGCGCTGAAGCGATCGGAGTTGTTTAAATGCTGGCTAAGAGTACCGGCCAGTTACCGTAGCCGGTAAGTCGGACGGCTCATTGCCGGGTCATGGTGTTTTACATTGCTGTCGACAGAGTATAACAAGTGATTTGATTAAAATGTTGTCATTGTTTACTCGATGTTATTTATCTTCAGATTGGTTGCCTTTTATTAGAATGTGCATGTTAGTTGATCTAGCCTATGAACTAATGACCATAAGAATTTAATGTATCGATATAACTCAGAATGTACATGATAACGAACTCACTAACGATATATACTTTATTACGGCTCAATAAGGTTTCGTATCCCGGTGATCATCTACATATTTTATGCTAAATTAATGATTTTATAGTACACTACTGCTGGAGTAAGTAAATTTTCGCCGATACATATTCACTAAGCTTCGCAATTTACACCCTATTCACATGAAGGCATTTTCATTTGTGCCAGTCGACAGTGGCGTCAGAAGGCCGAGCTTGTTCGAAAGATATCTGCCTTTTGGGGAGCCTAAAGCGAAATGATTTCAAAGTGAGATCCGCGCCTCGTTGTTTTGATTGTATTCGGTTGTCCTCGTGATTGTCAGATTGGGATTTCGCATCAAGTTGTTTGTGAGTATTGGGTACATGATGTCATAATGCCGCAAAGATGCGGGTTAAAATACCACGATGGGATTCTTCTTTTTCGCAAAAACCCGCCTTTGTCCGTTGTATATTGCTTCATGAAATATTTGAGACGCGTGTTTGTAAATCGGTCATCCATCGACGCGCATGACTCCGTGTCCAAGATTTGGACGATCTAACCTCGTATACGACCCTCAAGTGGTCGTTATAATGGAAGCTTTGCCACTTGTACTTGTTTCTCTCTCTTACTACCGAGATACTTATCTGCATACTGGCTCCCATCTTCCATTACTGGTGTACTCGTGACACTCGAATCCCGATACACCTTTACATCGTCTAGACCGAAAATGACATAGTTTTTTGAAGTCAGTCAACTGACACCTATAAAAAGTTCTTGTTTATTCCTGAATATTTATAGATATCTTGTGAGTTGAAATCGACGCTTACTCATACTCGTGGTACCTTCAAGGCTTTTCAATATGAGTTGGCATATGCGCTGCTATTGTTCGGTTGTTACAACAACACGATCACCAACGTACTTGGTCAAGTCTAAGAACTTTGACTCGTCTCCAGTCATATGATTGGAACATCCTGAGTCAACAATCCAATCATTCTCATAATCAACCGAGTATTCACTCACCGAAAAATTTCCTATTGTGGATTTTCACTTGTGAATCAACATATTTCCTCCACAAAGAAGGATGTCTCGAAGTCCCAATCCTCTTACTTAGAACTCTCGCTGCTCTTAAAAGACGCTAACATTCCTTCCACTTCTGACCAGCAATTTCTCTCATAATGTCCCTTCTTCTTGCCACAAGCCAGAAAGCATTCTGGCCGCTTCAACGATCTTTCGCCACATCGATTTTGCTTTTTGTCCACCGTTTGAGCCTTCCTCAAGCTCCCACCGGGAAACCCTACCTTGGTTTCCCGCACGCCTTACCTTGGTTCCTCACGCCTCGATCCCCGATCCCCAAAATCTCCCAAAGACCATGCCCTCTTCCCACCTCGATCGCCCCTCTCCGCCTCCTTCTGCTCGGCAGTGGCGCCTCTTCATGATTGGCGTGGTCGCCTAGACGCGGATTTGTCTAGATCATGCTCATTGATTAGCAAATTCCTCCATATATGCTAACGTCAATTGATGGCCCAACCTCGAAGTCAGCGAGATAATACTATCAGATTCGGCTTCGCCACGGATTTATACCTCTTTTCATCTGCCCTAAAATAATCGCTCGACCTTTGTTTAGGAAATCTCATCACATAGAGAGATGTCACCCCGAGAAATATCGATCGATAGGCAAATTTATGGAAAAAGCTTACTTTTTCGAGCTCAGAATCTCAAGATAATTTTTCTTTGCAAAAAAAAATTGTCACAAAGTATCTCACGCCTCTGGGACGCCCCTAGCATCTTTTGATTTGTTGTAGAAACTCGCCCCTCTATAGCCACCGGGCATGGCATACATGGTTTACCAACCTTAATTTTCCATTTTCCTTTACGGCGCCGTGTCCGCCGCTTTGAAACTACACCTAACGCAAGCGCGCTGGCGCTGATGCTGCCCTTTCAAAGGGGCGTTGCTTCGGCCCATCGACAATATCCAATAAACTTATCCGAAAGCAAAATCTCCACAATCTATAGTTTCTCATTGCTGAGCTTTTCAATGGACGTATTCAAACTGCCTATGATTTTTACAATTTACTCAACACTTGAATTTTACTATTCGCGGAATAGTAATCGCCAGATCGTATAAGATAACCTTAATATTGAAAATTGTAATCAGACACCAAAGTAACTTCCCCGGTGAAAGATAAAAAGCCAGCGCTTACGTACGACCGCGAATACCAAATCTTTCTTACTAACTTTACCTAGAGTTACGATAAGCTATCAACACCAATATGATTACATGCTCTTCTTCACAGATTCACTTTTAGCCCTTTTGCATTTCGAACTGACTCCAATATATTTCATATATAATATCTTATAAAAAAATATAACAACGGAGTAGCCTGAATTTAATTTCATCATATAGCTTTCATCAAGATTATACAATACAAAACAAAATATCTACAATAAAAGTTTTCAAGAGACGAACAAAAAGTTTCAAAAGTTCGATAATCTTTGTGGGACTATGGAGTAATATAACTAATACTCGAAAAACTAACACCTGGCCCGATACCAATTGGCCAGAATCGCTGATAAAATAGTGGGCTGATATATAAAAGATACGTGAATTATAAAGTTAAGAACTCCTCAAACTTCATGACGAAAATAACTTCAAATATATCTCACAAAAACTCAAAATGCTTTGTTTTTCTGTATCAATTAACCTCACTCCTCTTTTACAAACACTTTATTTCTTTCCGCCACTTTCTCTCAAAAGCTCTATGCTATTGTTTTCATTTAACGAAATTCAAAGTTCATCATCTATTTATACTACAAAGTTTTCAACATTCCACTATTAGGAATTTAATGCATGGTGTAATTTTCAACCTCTAAGCCCTGTTTATTTGTAGACATATGTCTATTAGTATTAGTGATGTCTTTTAATGATGTAATTGGATGATGTATTGATGATGACAATAATGTTTAACATAATCTTCTTTTAGGAAAATAGAAGTGGTACTCATCATTTCATGATGATTTTATGGAATGCGTTGTGTCTACGGCCTACTCATGCCCAATTACAAAGAAGCAATGGCAGTATTTTTGAAGGTGGAGAGTTAGGATTACTTGTAATATATAGTTCAATCCGTGCAATTTTATTCAAATATTATTTCATAAATTTTTATATAATTATTATTATTGTGTACTTCATACTTAAAAACATTATAATATAATAATAATAAAAAAAAAGATAAGAAGGTAATAATCAATTCAATATTTAAATTACATTGGTAACTATTCTATATAACTGGACCATTAGAATAGCTAACCTAAGATGATAATTATGTATATCAAACTGAGCAATGTTCAAATATTGGAAGTTAACATCATTTTTTATGATTGTTTCTTATTAGCTTTTACACTTGATTATTCAATTTTTTCTTATTACTATTTATAATTATTTATTTACTTTGTATTTTTTGTTGAGCTTTTTATTTTTTATTAAACTTTTTTATTTTTTATTTGAGTTCCTATTTTATTTTACTTAACAAAATATATGGACCGACTGTGAAGAGTTGGAAAGATCCGATTACAAAATGTATGGATTTTATTGTCAGTATTTCATTAAAATTATTCAAAAAAATTAGTATATATTTCGAACCACTTCTTCAAATGAGCTAGGTCCACACCTGCAGTGGGATTAGACATGAAATTACTATTATTTATTTGTAGGTTTGTTAAAATGTGAGATTCTGAACTAGTTATTATATTATCATACTCTAATATTATTACTCCGTAATTTACTTCTGTAATTTTTAACATTTTAATTTATACATTACAGGAACACATGGAAGTTATGAATAATAATGGATATCATTGTTATTAAAAAACGAATATATCTAATGTATACTAATATTGGTACAAAAATGATATTCCTGACATATTTAACTTTACAAAAATAGTTATATTTAAATTACTAGCTTGAATTCCATGCACATATTAACAATGATATTTTAATATGGTAATGAGAAATACCATAAGCATAGTGAAATGATATTTTTATTTAAGAACACATTATTAGATGAAAACAATATAATATTATAACAATAGTATTTATTTTTAAATTATTACCTTAAATATCAAAAACACATATAAATAATGATATTTTAATGGTAATGAAAAATGCCATAAAACATCGTCAAATGGTATTTTTGTTTAAGAATACATTATTAAATGAAAATGATATAATAAAGTAACAATAGTAGTTATTTTTAAATTATTAGCTTAGGTATCGAAGACATATAAACAATGATATTTTAATAATAATGAAAAATACCATAAAACATTGTCAAATGGTATCAAATGATATTTTAATGGCACATATTATATTTTTTTTTAAACAAATCAATATATATATATATATAATGCATTTGAACATTGATACAAAAATGATATTCATGACATATTTAACTTTTCAAAATAGTTATTTTTAAATTATTAGATTAAATACCAAACACATATTAACAATGAAATTTATCGATAATAAAAATTATAAAGCATGCAAGGAAATGATATTTTTGTTTAAGAGCACATTATTAGATAAAAGTGATATAATATTGTAACAATAGTAGTTATTTTTAAATTATTAGCTTAAATACCAAAAACGTATAAAGAATGATATTTTAATGATAATGAGAAATACCATAAAACATTATCAAATGGTATTTTAATGGTGCAGACCCAAGATTTTTTTAAAATCAATATATCTAATGCATACTAACATCGATACCAAAATTATACTCCCGACATATTTAACTTTACAAAAATAGTTATATTTAAATTATTAGCTTCAATACCAGACACATATTAATCATGATATTTTAATGTTAATAAAAAATACCATAAAGCTTAGTGAAATGGTTTTTTTGTTTAATAACACATTGTTAGATGAAAATGATATACTATTGTAACAATAATAATAATTTTTAAATTATTAGTTTAAATACCAAATACAAATAAACAAAGGTATTTTAATGACTATGAAAAATACCATAAAGTATAGTCAAATGATATTTTTTAAATTTAAGAACAACAAGGAAAGAAAAATATAGAATAAAAGCACTCCAAAGTCGTCAAGAACTCAAATGTACATTAGAAATTAGAATATGCCGTAAAACTATGCTCACTTAGCACAACAAAATTATAATAAATTAAGATCTTTAACATGTAAACGTATCAAACCATGTGTAACACCAATACCGTGATAAATATTTGTACATGGATATCAACCTGAACTTATACAATCTCCCCTTCACAACCTATAACAAACTCTCAATACACATGTCTAACTAACTACAAATGTTGTAGTAGGAGGAGAAACTAGCAGACACCTTTAAATATATCTAGACATTTGTACATTAAGCAAATAATATAGCTCTGCATCTACAGAAAGATGAGGGAAATAAGACACCGATACTTCCACCTGAAAACTCTTATCCTTTGAAAAACGACTTCACTCAATCTCTTCCGATTGCTCCGGGAGGTTCCTTTGGTAGCAAAGACCCCACAAGCAAATAACTCATTAGAGCCCAGACACATACAAACACCTCGAAAGTGTGTAACATTGCAGTCATGAACTCTGATCGATTTTGATATTAGATAAACTCATGATCCCATTTTTCACCTCATGGCTTTGGACCAAACTTCCTTCCACCAACAACAGCTTCCTTACCGATATAAATTAGACTTGGGACTGTGATGTCAATTGTGTCAAGAACAGTAGAAGATGCAATATTGGCTCCAAGCATCTTAAACCAACAGTTTATGAAAGTTGTTCCCCTTAAATGAGTGGCTTCTACTTTAGTAGTCACTTCTTGAACCTTGTATAGTGTTCACCATTTAACAAAGGTCACTGACCAAATTGAAATCACAGGATGCAAATCATAATTTAGTTGCAGAAATAAAGTTCGGAAAATAGCTATCCTTAGGTCAATACACAAGTATAAAATCATCAAAAACAATTAACACAATAAAAATGATCCCTTAATACTATGTATAGTTTCATTTGTCCAATGCACAAGTATAAAATCATCAACAGCAAATAACACAATAAAAAATACAAATGACATATACTGTACTTGTTCAATAATTGTAACCTGAGACCTATTAACTACAAAATCATATCGATAAGCTAATAAAATTAACTACGCATACATCAATTCAATAAATCATTCCACAATCCTTAGTAAATCAACACGATTAAGCACCTCAAATTAACCAGTAATCAATAAAAATAATCAGAAACAATTAACAAAACAAATAAATTAAAAATACAAATAAAATAAAAATAAATTAAACTTGCAGCATAATTTTAACCTGAGAACGATTATAGGAGGAGTTGTGGTCATTGGAATCATATAGTGGAATCCTCATTACAACCGTAAAGGTTGTCGTCATCGTCGCAGCATAATTGGAGTTGGGTGTCAGCTTGGGGGTGGGTCTAGGGGTCGAGGAGGGATAAGGGAGGCGGTGATTGAGGTCGGAGTTGAAGTCATGGCGCGTGGGTTTCATTTTATATTATTGTTTTAGTTTTTATAATAAATTGAAATTGTCAAAATTTACTAGTTTTAACCATTAGATCAAAAATCATTTAAACCTAATAATCCAATCGTTATGATCTAACTAAACCTCATGCTTACACTTATTAGTAGATGGCCATCGGTGTGATTTGTGGCGGTTTTCGCACTAAACCGCATAGTCGAGTTTTCGGTTCGACTCCCAGAGGGTTTTTGGTTTTTAGATTAGAGTGCAAATCGGTTTTAGTGCGATTCGTTGTTATTCGGTGTTTTTATGTAAAATATGGATTGCTCTGAAATAAAATCTGAAGTATTAAGTTAAAACACCACAAATTTTCAATGTCTAATATAAACATAAACATAATTCGAAGACAAATCCAAAAAAGTAATGACCCAACTACTTAAAACTCATTCACAATCTCGAATCTTGTTCGCTTTCTTCTTCATTATATGTCAAGAAAAGAAAATAACAAGTTAATATCAAGAGAATTGGTTCATGAAAAATGATGCAAATTTAATTTGAAATTTATCTGGCCAAGCAAGCAATAAAATAAACTTTACACATAAGGAATAAATTTTTTAAAATCTAAGCTATACAAAGCTAAATGAGGTAACATATGATCAATAACTAGTAACTAGTGGGCACTAACTAATAATCTAATACTCGTATAATTTACAATTCTAATTTAAATGGGCCACACAAATATGATTTTATTAAAATCATGATTCAAGTTTAATATTAAATTTTAATCCAATCTAAATATCAATATATTATAAACAATTAAATATTTATTTGAAATATATAATAAAATTCAAAATAAATTATATATAAATGATAGGTGCGATTAGGTTAGAGGTAAAACCATGGCCCCACGCAAAATTATTTCACTTTCAAATTATTCAAACCTAAATGGTTTGATTTCAAAATATCGAACCAACTCTGTTCAAATCTCGGGAGGTGCGATTCGGTTATTTTTCGATATGGCCATCCCTACTTATTAGTAAGCCTATATGTTTCAAAAGGTAGATTGTCACATGTTTAGCCCTCATAATGAATTGTCAAAATACTTTACCCCTGAAGTTTATAAAAAAAATACTAAATTTATCGGAAAAAACAGACACACTCATGTTTGACCGTCCCACAATTTCTTATCAAATTGAGGACCAAATTGCAATATAAGTATTACAGTATTGGAGATCAAAACCCACTTTCAATTAGGAAAACATTCCTAAAATTGACTCATAAAAAAACAGAAAAATAAATGTATCTTTCAAAAAAAAGGAGGAATTTTAAAAGAAAAAGAAAACTGGTGAGTGTGTCAAGTGAAAACAGGTTTCATACATGGCAATTATTTACATACGTATCCACTTTGACCATGCACTTTGACCATTCATGTATGAACAAAAAGTCAAAATTAAAATGCAAGCGCCTTTCAACCTTTTCACTTAATTTTCGGACAGGATGCACTTTGACCATTCACGAAACACCTTTTTTTCCTAATGCAGACAGGTTGTCTAAATCACACATACATTTCCCACAAGAATAATAGAAACAAAGAAGAAACAGTACGTAATACTTTAAGGCTTTAAGCCTACAAATTACATTTAAGACGAGCGATCAACTAAAATTGTCCGGTCGACTGATATATGACTTTTAGCTGATATATGCGAAGACACACACCTAACTCACCACTAACGCCGGAAAGGGTTCCTCCCTTTTAATTAAGTGTCCTAGCTACTCCCCTGCGTAGCTGACCTTGAACTTGGAAAAACCATGTTCAGAGCCTCATTTCTAAGTGAATTGAATTTATTGATACTTATTATAGAGAATCTAGAACAATATAAATATTATATTGGTAAGATAATCCTTCAATGTCAAATCTGATAGTGTACATTTATAGAGGTGCTGAGTGGGGCTTTAACCTAAACCTAATAACTATGGCCCGACAAAATTGGACCAAACTTCGTGAAGCGAAGCCACTGAACTATTCTTATGTATGCTCCGCCAGCTACTTGTTAATTTGATAAAATTTTCATGAGTTTTGCAACAATAATAATGATAATAATAGGGAAAAAAATATTGACGAAATACGTCTCCAGAAAACCAAATCATCGACGGAAATACGTTGGCTGAAAAAATATCACCAGAAACCAAAACATCGGCGGCATGATACTTCATGGAAAAAGAAAAAAGAAAAACCAATAGCTATCGGGGCAGCTATTCTTTTAATTTGTTAGACTTTAAACACAAGGGAATGCCATTCAAAATTAAGACGAACGAGGAATGCCATTCAAAATTAAGAAAAAAAGAAAAACCAATAGCTATCAGGAACGCCATTCAAAATTAAGACGAACGAGGAACACCATTCTTTTCGGACCTCGTATCTTGGGAACACCATTCTTTTCGAACCCAACATAATCTCAAGAGAACCAAAATAAAAAAATATGTATCACATCATTCTACCATTGCAACACAAGTCCATGATTCTACTCCACTCGAAGTAGAATATATCAAGCTTTTATAATGTAGAAAACCAAAACCGAAATTCCAATAATATCATATCCACACATGGGAACCATCCATGACCAGGGAAGTAACATACCTTTCCTTATACATGATTTTAATCTCATACACATGGATAAACAATTTGAAACTCCAATACTTATTGGAGACAATAATAAGACGATGCTCGAATTTGCAAAAAATATATGCATCCTCCATTTTCTAAAGGAGAAAAATGATAGAAGGGGATAAAATTATTTTAAAAAAAAAGTTCAGACATAACAATTAGAAGAAACATTAAAAGAAATTATCAATGTCCGGCGAGAAACAAAATATCAACTAAAAAATATAAGGACGTCCGATGGCGGGTGTCCAATACGCACTTATCTACTATCTCATCTACTATCCGGCAAGATGCTGTAGATTTTATTATGGTACAAGCTATAGTGGTTTAAGCACCAAATTGATGAAATAATGATGATTATCTTATTTTCAAGTTGGGAATTTACGTTGTGCATGTTCCAACTTGATGGAGGGTATTGAGATAGATCAAGACATTGTCGAGAAGATTGTCGAGAAGGATCTGCAAGCTATTATTCATATTAGTCGATTATTGTTATTGGGCAAGTTATTTATTTTATTGTTAGTCGAGTTCTATTAGGTTTAGGTTTAGTGGTTGCCTATAAATATAGGTCACCTCTATTGTAATCACAACAACACATTATTATCAATAAAACTCTTTGTTCTCTAAAATTTATCACTTATTCATTTCCTACTTGTGCAATATATATATATATATACTATATGAAGATGAAAAAGTATAATCTACCACGTATGATCCGTTGTCAGTACAACTGTCAACGACTCTAAGATCGACTTTGACTAAAGAGTAAATTATGTTGAAAGTAAAAACACAACAATCTGGTAACCTAGTTCAGTACAACATGCATCTACGTCTGGGGAGCAACCTGCCCAACGAAGGATACTACTATGATAGAGAATTATAAATAAGGACTTATGCGAATTCTCCCATTCTTCTACGCCCTATTCTACTCCTATTTGGATGTATAAGTCCAGACTCCCCCTAACATCAATACACCTATCCTTCACTACACACTACTATTCCTAGTATGTGTCAACTACGTGTTTATCACTAAAAATTTAATAAGTAATAATGTGGTAACAACGATTGTACAATCTAAAAGTTTATGGGCATTTAAAATTTTAGCCACACAAAATAAAATAAACTCTTTTTCATAGAAACTCGTTTACTCACAAATACAATGCATAAATCTCTTGTTTGGGTTGTCTTCTAGGCTTTGATCAGAGGTCTTTATATAGTGTAGATTGAAATAACCCAGTTTCATGTGCATTATAATAATATTATTTGGGGTAGAGTTAAGTTTATGTTAGGAGTTGTGTTATTAAACCGAGACGAGAAACTAAGCAAAACAAACGAGACACATTAATCTAGAAATATCTTCCACCTACCTCACTTAACAGAGCTTTGCATCATTGCCAAACTCACCAAACTCTACTTCCTTCTTCCACAAGGGCCCAAAGCATACACAACCTTTCCATTGATTTTCAAATTTTGTAGTGGAATCTTTGTTACAACTTCGCTCCATAATCTTGTTCTTCATCTCTTAATCATCTAAGGTATGTTTTTAACCTTCAAATCTAACTAGTTTGAGCTATAGTTGACTATTTATGATGTTTGACTTTTGTTGAGTTTTTTGGATTTAGGGGTTTAAGACTTATGGTAGGAATGTACATCTAAGCTTGGATATTATGGTAGAGTGGTTATGATTGATTTTAGTGGTTGAAATGTGTGGGAAGTTTATAGTTGACTTTTAGGTTGACTTTCCCAAATCAAATTTTAGTTCTTGAGAAAGTATGTTAATGAACTTTGTTAGAGATGTTTGGAGTTTGAGTTGTGACTTTTATTGTAGATGGAGGTGAGATTATGTTAAGATTAGTTGGGTAAAGTGAGTAGTATCTTGGGTAATTTGGAATTTAGGTGGTTCATGATGGATATGTTGGTTTTTAGAAAAAGACCGATTTAGGGTTGAATAGAAGTTGTTTAAAGTGTTATTGTTAGTGTTTGGAGGAAGTGATGGCCGATTGGGTTGGGGAAATGTGATGCTTTCAATTTCGTCGTTTTATTAGTCGGTTTAACTGCATAATGTCTTTTCACCTTAAGTTATAATTGGTAACTAAAGCGGTTGTTAAGTTGGATAGATAATAAATAGAGTTATTAATATAGTAGTAGTAGTAATTATATCTCACCGGGTATTTTGATTAGGCGTTGGCGTGGGAAGAGACACGTGGGGCTAATTGGCTGGCGTGGTTCATTGCCAGCCAAGGTGAGTATTTATCTCACGGGTGTTGATTAACTACTTGATTGCGGATATGTGTATGTATATGATTTTGTGTTAAATTGTATGTTGAATATGAATTGTGGGTTGAGTTGTTGGGTTGTGGTTGTGGTCTCATGAGTCGTATAGGTGTTTTGAGGTGATGTTGAGTCGTATTAGGATGAGTTGTACATGAGTTGATGATGTATGTTGAGTTGTATTATCCGGTATTTACCTTATACTTCGGTATAAGGGGGTGTTTTTCAACCGTGGCTGGATTATGATTACGTGATAGCTTATGTCGGCCGGACATCGGTTCGCTTCACTGTAGGTGATATTGATTATATGCGCATTAGTTGTAGAAATCAGTTTCTATATTAAGTTGTTGAGTTGATTGAGTTCTTTGAATTGGTAGGTTGTAAGGGATTATTGAGAAGTTGTTGAGTGGATTAAGTAGTATTATAGTTGTTATCAGGAGTTGTGGACTTGGTTTGATTAGTTGTTGGAGTTGTGATGTAGATGTATCGGCCTAATAGACTAGAGTCAAGTGATTGTTAGCATTATTCTGATTCTTCTTGAAATGTCATGTTGATTGCCGTTATTTGGAATGTTTATGATAGTGGCAATTTATGAACATACGAAAATAATGTGAAGTTGCTAATGACTTTCTTAAGATCTTAGTTAGACATATTATGTACTACTTATCTATTGTATGCGATATCAACTACATTGGTACTGCTTGTGATAACCGTTCCGTATTAATATTTATGAAATAGTATATATACTAGTTAACTCGGTGGAGTATTTGCGAGGAGAAATGAAGAATTTTCGAAGTTTGAATCGTTGGAGATATAGCGAATCATTCGGTTGATAGTGCGATTTGGTATTTAGATTTAAAGTTGTGTCGAGTGGTATAATATTATTTGGGGGATTAGAAGTTAAAGTTATATTAGAGTTGTGTTGTTAAATCGGGGCAATTGAGCGAAGCAGAGAAGCGAGCTAGTCTTGAGATATTTTTGGGTGCGGACCCCACGAGACTTTTTTAATCATCCTTATCACCTTCAAGATTATCCAAACACAAACTCATCCTCTTTCTCCCTCCTCTTGGCCGAATTTTCTCCACCATTTTCCCTTGATTTTGTTCTTCAATTTTCTTCCAAATTTGGCGAGCTTTGGCCCTAAAATTTGGAGAGATTACGAGACATTCTCTACGTTTGAGGTAAGAAAGTTCAAATATTTTGGAGTATTTCTTGAGTTTTTGAAGAGTTGACTTTTATGAATGTTGGTTGACTTTTAGATCTTGAAATTATAATGGTATAGAAATGTTATCTGAGTATCGGTGGGAGATTTAGCGATGATTTTGAGTAGTTATTGGGGTTAGAAAGTGGTGTAAGTGTTATGTTGACTTTTATTGACTTTTCTTAAATTGACATTAAATGGTAATATGAGGTTAAAGGACTTTAATATGGTTGTTTTGGGTATAGAATTATTGGGTTGGATATGGATAGGTAAATTTTAGTTGAAAGTTTGGGAAAGTTACCATTATAGCTTTTCGTGATTGAATTGGAGGTTGTATTTAATGGTTAATTAGTTGTCAATTGATTCTTTGGGTTGTTTAGAATGTGTTTAGGAGGTTATTGTTGGAGTAATTAGGTGATAGCGAATCTTGAGATTTGCGAAGTTGGCGATTTGAATATAGTTATGTCGAATGTTATAGAAATGCTTCAATCTTGGGAATAGAATCCTTGCTAAGAGTTATAAATTCGAATCGTGAAGGCATTAGTATAACTTGCCAGGGTACATATATATGTTAAGAGAGGACTCTATGGAATGTATTATAATATCTAATTTCTTTGAATAGGAATTGAGCCGGGATCTATACGAAAGCACTTTAGTCTTTATTGTTACTACTTTTGGGACTTGAGGTGAGTACAAATCTCACGATACGAACCTTTGTATATAATATGTTGTATATACTACATATGATATTTTGAGATTATTCGGATATGTGTATTGTGTGACCATGGTGATATTATGTAGAGTGAGATTTATGAGTTATACTTTGAAATAATTGAGATTATGATTGATATTATGTGTACATTTTGATTCGTTCATATGATGAAGCTAATGGAATTTTAAGTTATATTATGAGATAATTGAGACTATAATTCATATAATGAGATAATAGTGATTATGACTTATATCATGAGATAGTTGTGAACATGATTTATATTATGAGGCATGTGTTATATATATGTGTGTCTTTGTGTGTGGTAATGTGATTGATTTATGTGTTACTTGCGGAGCGGTGGTGACCCCGACCGGGAGGTTTGGCGTGGTGTGCATATCGTGAGGGGTTGCCGTGGATTCGGGAGGTTTGGTGTGATATGCACATTGAGGGTGTAGCCTCGGTCGGGAGGATGGAGGTGGGCCTCGTCGATTATTTGGAGGTGGATTCCTCATATGTGTATTATTTGGAGTGGATTCCTCATATGTGTATTATTTGGAATTGGATTCCCTCATATGTGTATTATTTGGAGGTGGATTCCTCGTTGATGATTTTTGTGTGTTAGGATTGTTTCATTAGATGAGTATGTATTATTATTCGGGATTGTAGGCTCATGTGTATTATCTACGCTGACTTTTGGGCCAGTTATTGCCATCATGTAACTTAGTTAATAATTGTATATATATATATATCGGCCTGAAAATATGGGGGACAAATACGTGATATTTGTATTCCTCAGCTTAATAAACTGACTCCTATTCTGTAGGCGGGCGTTTTATACCTAGGTCTCTAGGAGCGTCCTTGGTGGCAGAGGATCTGTTCTTAGCGAGCTGCTTGAAGATCTTAGGTAGCGGTGGTGGCATAGGAAGTCTCTTCGGTCATTTCTTTTGTCAAAAATTTGTATATTTGAGGCTGGTGGGTTGTATTATATTGGCTAAGCCTTTTCCTTATGATGTATTTTTGAATATATTGTCATTATTTTGTTGGATGTGATATTGTTTAGTTTTGATGAAATAGGAGCTTTATTTTGATAATGTCGGTGAGTTATGTTGTTATTTGTATCCCATGATTTGACTACACAGTATCTGAGTTGTTAATGATCTTAACCTGGTGACCTTGACTTGGGGTGGGTAGAATTACAATTTTGAGTATCGAGCCTAGGTTAGGAATTCTTTATGGTGTCTGTGTGGTTATGTGTAGGTTGATAGTTGTTAGAGAGTTGTCACTATTGAGTTTTCTTGTAGTGCGATTTCTTCTTTTCTTACGTATTCGTGGTAGGGGATGCCACCATGGAGTCTGGTCGGTTAGGTCTTTGCCGGAGGTGCGGCAAAGTGCGGCGAGAGGCTGCGAGGTGTAGAGGTACTAGAGTTGAGAGAGAATGTGGGATGTGTGCTTTAGGCGTGAAGTATGAGCCTGAGTGTCGAGACCCACGAGGATTACGGATAAATGTTGGTGGAGATACAGAGACGGAGTAGTTCTACTGCTGTTTGGGCGGAGGTGGAGTTCTGAGTAAGCTATTTGACCGCTTTAGAAGCTGGACCCACCAGTTTGCGGTGATTCTCCTATTAGAACATTAGAGTTCATTCGAGACTTGGAGTATATTTGAGCCTATGGGAGTTCTTGGGGACGGATTCGCCGTGGTGCAGGTGGGCTGAGGCCCAGTACCTGAGATCTTTTGATTCGCAGGATCGATTAGTGGAATTATTTCGAGGAGCTTTTTTGTCTTCGGTGCATATGTGACTCTAGAGAGGAATTAGGTCATTTCGAGCAAGGGGCAAGAGTATAAATGACTAGAGAAAGATTGATGATCTCTGCCGTCTACTTCAGTGAATCTCTTGAGGGAAGAGGATCGAGAGGTTCAGAGACGGAATGAAATGGGAGAGATTCGCACCAGGTTATCACTCAAAAAATTATACAACTTTCCATGAGCTAGTGAATGATGCCTTACAGTGGAGTTTGTTTGGGGTGTCAAAGTAGGTGGGGAGAAAGAGGAGATATGATGCTTCAAGATGGTTTGGTCGGTCGGGATTAGAATTTCGAGGGCGTCCATCACAGTGGCCGTTGACAGTCGGTTTGGTGCTCATTTGATTCTAGTACTCTGAGGTCTTTTAATCGGTGCAGGGAACTTGGGAGAGGAGGAGTATGGAGGCAGGAGTGACTATGGGTGTTTGGATTGTAGTAAACCCGGGTCTAATTGCGGAATGCCGAGCAGGGTGGTGGACTTTGTTGTAGGTGTCGCCGGGGCACAGTGCTGTTGATTGTCCAGGAGCGAGAGTGTTGAGTGGGGTGCTAGCATTTACTCGGTACAGCCGAGGCGGGAGGAGGCTATCACGGGCTTCGTGGAGGTCGGTCGGTGGTGAGGAGGCTTTGGTGGAGTTGCTGATGGTCGGGGTAGCAGGTTCAGCAGGGACTAGTCGGGGTGGTCTTTGGAACTAGCAGGTAGGCAGATATTTCTGGAGTTACCCAGTAGGGAAGCTCGGGGTTGAGGGGTGGTCTGAGTACTTTAAATTTATGTGGGTTGGAAGCTAAAGTCTTGTTTGATTCCGGAGCTACTCATTCCTTTATATCTCTGAAATTCTCCCAGCGTATTCCTAAAACTCGAGAAATTCTTGCTATTCCACTTCTAATTCCCCATCGAATTTAGAGAGTCTATTTAAGATTGATAAGGTACTTAGAAATTGTCCCATAAGTATTGGAAATCAATGTCTGGAGATAGATTTATTACCTTTTGAGATGAATGATTTTGATCTTATTCTGGGAATGGATTGGTTGGGGAAACATCATGCAGTGATAGATTGTCATCTTAAGAAGATTGAAATATCTAGTCTGGTAGATCTAAGATTCTTCTAGGTGATAGAAAAATCCTTTCCTCTTGTCTCATTTCTGCCTTAGTTGCCCATAAGATGTTGAGAAGTGGATGTATTGGTTATCTTGCCCATGTTGTCGACACAAGTAAAGAGAAGGTTGATTTGAAAGAGGTGCATGTTGTGAGAGAGTATGTTGATGTATTTCCTGAGGAATTGCCGGGACTTCCTCCTGTGCGAGAGGTGGAGTTTTCTATAGAATTGATTCCTGGTACTACTCCGATTTCTATGGCACCTTATAGAATGGCTCCTGCGGAGTTGAAGGAGTTGAAAACGCAATTGCAGGAATTTGGATAAAGGATTCATTAGACCAAGTAGTTCACCTTGGGGAACTCCGGTGTTATTTATTAAGAAGAGGATGGATCTTTGAGGTTGTGTATCGATTATAGGCAATTGCAAATGCTTCAGATAGATATCCGTTTTTAGGATTGATGATGCATTTGATCAATTGAAGGATGCCGGGTATTTTCTAAAAGATTAGGCTTGAGGTCGGGGCTACCATCAATTGAGGATTAAGGAGGATGATGTATCAAAGTCGACTTTTAGAGGCAAAGATATGGGCACTACGAGGTTTTTGGTGATGCCATTTGGTTGGCCAGATACTTGCCAGCATTTATGGATCTTATGAATGGTGTTCATACTTACTTAGATAAATTTGTGGTGGTGTTCATTGACGACATTTTTGATATATTATTAAGTGGGAAACTGAAGGTACTTGGGGTTGTCTTTAGAGACTTTGAGGAAAAATGAATTGTATGCTAAATTTTCCAAGTGTGAATTTTGGTTGAGAAAGAATGCGGTTGCAGGCATGTGATTTCGGGAGGGTATAAAGTGTTGATCCTCAAAGGTTGGAAAATTTGTGATGAATTAAGGAGCGACCCACTAGTGTTCTTGAAATCTGAGTTTTGAATTCAGATCTATGATTTATGAGCTATAATTGTTGCCGCCCATGACCGAGTTGACTAGAAAAGGAGTTCCATTTGTTTGGAATGAGGATTGTGAGCGGTGCTTCAATGGTTGAAGAAGAGAATGACTACCGCGCGATTATTGACTCTTCCGTCGGGCAGGGATGGCTATGTCGTGTATAGTGATCATGGGATCATGGTAAGGTGGTAAGCGTATGCATTTGAGAAATCATGAGAAAAACTATCCAACACACGATTTGGAGCTAAATTTGTGTTAAGATTTGGAGGCATTATTTGTATGGGGTGACTTGCAAATTTTGCGATCTGAAAGTTTGGCCATGGAGATTTGAATCAGGGTGATTAGAGTTTATCGTATGATGTTTCTATTGAGTATCATCCGGGAAGCGAATGTAGTAAGTGCCTTGAGTCGGAAGGGGAAGATGAGGCCATTAAATGAAATGAAGCAACTTGGTGTTAATTTGGGGGGAGTAGATGGTGGTTTGTTGGCACAAATGAGGGGTTCGGCCGGTTCTTGTTGTCGAATCTTTGGAGGGGCGGCAAAAAAAGATGAAACACAAAAATAATGGGGAAGTGAAGCGAGACGGATCGGACTTTGTGGTGAGAGAGGATGGAGCTCTTACAATATAGTAGTTATTCGTTCATATTCTCGGGAGTTGAAAAAGAGGAGATTTTGGATGAGGCTCATAATGCTCATCTGATTATGCATCTGGTGGTACAAAGTGTATAGAGACTTACTTGATGTAATTGGTGGCTTTAACATGAAGGAAATTCTTGTTGTATCAAATGTCATTAGAGGATGGGCTATTGCAGCCTTCCTATTTGAGTGGACTTGGGAGGATATTACGATGGACTTTGTTTTGGACTTCCGGGGCGTTGAGAAAAGAATATGATGGCATTTGGGTCATAGTGGATAGACTATCGAAATCGGCTCATTTCTTACCAATTAAATCGACTGGATTCAGCCGGTTGGCCGAGGTTGTATGTGGATCAAGTTGTGCGATTGCATGGGTGCAGTGTCATTCAGAATGCTAGATTCACCTCAGTTGGAAAGGATTTCAAGCGATGGGGGCGAGGTCAATTTGAGTACATCAGCTTTCATCACGTTGGATGGTCGAGAGAGAGAACAATTCAAAGCATTGGAGGATATGTTGCGGGCGTGTGTTGAATTTCCGGAGTGGGATGATAGATTGCTTTCAAAATAGGTTGCATATAATAATAGTTTCCAGAGTATTGGGATGGCACCATTTGACATGGCAGACTCAGTTCTTTAGAATGAAATTGGGGATAGAAAAGTGTATGGTTGAGTTGGTGAAAAGTGAGGTAGAGAGAATAAAATTGATCTGACAACTTTTGAAAGTGGCGCAAGATAGGCAAAGATGTATGCGAGATGGAGTAAATTCGAGATTGGATTCAAACTTTGAAATTGGTGATAAAGTATTCTTGAGAACTATCCCCATGGAATGGTGTGTTGAGATCGAAGGAAGAGAAGGGTTAGATTTGAATGTCTCAGTCGTATGGGGTATGAAGAGAGTTGGGTCATTGGCCTATCGTTTGGCATTGCCTCCGGCATTAGACGAGAATTCATAATGTTTTCATATAATGTTTGATATATCGAGACGAATCCCATATCTTAAGTCACAACCGGTGGGCTCGGAGAGGATCTTACGTATGAAGAGAAACCGTGAAAATTCTTGATAAATGAGGGAAAAAGTGTTAGGAATAAAGTTGTGGCTTTATTGAAAGTGTTGTGGCGAAATCAGCAGTGGAGAGGGAGCTCATTAGAGGCAGAGGAGGATGTCGAGCCGATTATCCACATCTTTTCGAGCGAAGGTTAGTTCTTAAACTTTGTACTATATTATATGTATTATACTATTTCTATGAGTTGAGTGGAGTGTGTTAGATGCAGGCGTGGGTGTTGAGTAAATTTAGGAAGAAATTTTTATAAGGTGGAGTAGGCTGACGATAATCGTTCATTAATATTATGAAATAGTATACTAGTTGCTCGATTGAGTCATTTAGAGAATCGAAATTTGAGGATTGAATGATATAATTCGATCGGTTGATAGTGCGATTTGGTATTTAAAGATTTTAAGTTATGTCAGGTGGTATAATATGATTTGGGGATTAGAAGTTAAAGTTATATTAGAGTTGTGTTGTTAAATGCAAGGCTAAGTGGGAGAACTGATGATCTTGAGATATTTTGAGTCACCGGACCTGAGACTTTTTAATCATCCTTATCTATTCAAGATTATCAAACACAAACTCATCCTCTTTCTCCCTCCTCTTGGCGAATTTTCTCCACCATTTTCCCTTAGAATTTGTTCTTCAATTTTCTTTGATTTGTGAGCTTTGGCTAAAATTTTGGAGAGATTCCCGAAGACCATTCTCTACGTTTGGGGGTAAGTTCAAATATTTTTGGAGTATTTCTTGAGTTTTTGAAGAGTTGACTTTTATGAATGTTGGTTGAAACTTTAAGATCTTGAGGGAATTATAATGGTATAGAAATGTTATAGAATTATCGATTGGGAGATTTAGATAGGTTTTGGAGTAGTTGGCCGGGGTTAGAAAGTGAATTGTAAAGTGTTATGTTGACTTTTATTGACTTTTCTTAAATTGACATTAAGTATTAAGTTAAGACTTTTTAAATAATGGTTGTTTTGGGTATAGAATTATTGGTTTTGGATATGGATGGTAGAATTTTAGTTGAGAAAGTTTGGGAAAGTTCGTATGGCTTTTAAGTGATTGAATTGGAGTTGTATTTGTGGATTAATTAGTTGTCAATTGATTCTTTGGGTTGTTTAGAATGTGTTTAGGAGGTTATTGTTAGATAGTAGGTGATGGCAGAATCTGATTTTTAAGTTAGTGATTTGAATATAGTTATCTGGAATGTTGTAATTTTGATATCAAATCAGGAATAGAATGCTGCTAAGAGTTATAAATTCGAATGTCGTGGGGCGTGGTATAACACTTGGGGTACACATATATATTAAGAGACTCATGGAATGTATTATAATATCTAATTTCTTTGAATAGAATTGAGCCGGGATCTAGCAAATGCCTAATCTTTATTGTTACACTACTTTTTGGACTTGAGGTGAGTGCAAATCTCAGGGAACCTTTTATGTATAATATGTTGTATATACATGATGTTTGAAGATTGTCGGATATGTGTGTGTGACCATGGTGATATTAGGTGAGATTTATAGATTATACTTTTGACAATTTAGGATTATAATTGATATTATGTGTACATTTTGATTCGATTCATATGATGATATTAAGGATTTAAGTTATATTATAGAATGAATTGAGACTATAATAATTCATATAATGAGATATTAGTGATTATGACTTATATCATGAGATAGTTGTGAACATGATTATATTATGAGGCGTGTGTTATATATGTGGTGTCTTTGTGTGTGGTGTCTTGGTGATTTATGTGTTACTTAGCGGAGGCGGTGGTGACCCCAGCAGGGGTTTGGCGTGGTGTGCATATCGAGGGTTGCCCGTGGGTTCGGGGTTTGGGTGATACACATTGAGGGTGGCCTCGGTCGGGAGGATGGAGGTGGGCCTCATAGTCTATTTGGAGGTGGATTCCTCATATGTGTGTATTGTTTGGAGGTGGATTCCTCATATGTGTGTATTGTTGGAGGTGGATTCCTCATATATGTATGATGTGGAGGTGGATTCCTCATTTGATGACTTTGTGTGTTAGGACTGTTTCCATTAAATGAATATGTGTTATTCATGGTTGTAGGCTCATGTGTATTATCTATGTGACTTTTGGACAGTTATTCATCATGTAACTTGGTTAATAATTGTATATATGTATATATATAAAACTGAAAATATATGAGGGACAAATACACGTGATATTTGTATTCAACTGAAGCAATAAGTGACTCCTATTCTCTGCGTAGAGTTTTATGCCTAGGTCTCTAGGGAGGCTGTCGAGGTGGCCGAGGATGCATTCTTCTTTATTTGTCACGGTCTCTTAGGTGAGCGGTGGTGGCATAGGAAGTCCCTCATGGAGTCATTCTTTTGTCAAAAATTTGTATATTTGAGGCTGGTGGGTTGTATTATATTGGCTTAGTCTGTTGTCATACTTTCCTTATGATATTTTGGATATGTGTTGCATTTGTCCGTTATTTTGTTGGATGTATTGTTGGAACACCACGATGAAATAGGAGCTTTATTTTGATAATGTCGGTAGATTTATGTTATTGTATCCGTCGTTTGGTGACTACGGTATACGAGTTGTTAATGATCTTAACCTCGGGCGGCCGACTTGGGGTGGAGTCGTTACAATTTGAGTATCGAGCCTAGGTTCGAGGTCTTTATGAGATTGTCTGTGTGATTTATGTGCTTAGGTTGATAGTTGTTAGAGAGTTGTCACTATTGAGTTTTTCTTGTGAGTCACGTTTCTTCTTTCTTACGGTATTTCGTAGGCATTTGGGGATGCCACCACGCGTAGGTATTCGGTTGGGTCTTTGCAGTGCGGCAAAGTGCGGAGGCTGCGAGAGGTGGTAGAGAGTGCTAGAGTTGCGAGAGAATGTGGATGTGTGTAGGCGTGATGAGCCTGGTGTCGGGGCCCACGGATTACACGGGACAATGTTGGTGGAGATCGAGGCGGTGGTTCACCTCTTTGAGGCGGGGAGGTGGAGTGCAGTAGCTGTTTGACCGCTTTACAGGCGGACCCACCGAAGTTGCCGGGGTGATTCTCCTATTCGGGCGATAGAGTTCATTCGAGACTTGGAAGTATATTTGAGCCTATGGGAGTTCTTGGGGAGGCGAGGACCCGGTTAATGGCGTACGGTGCACGGTGGGCTCGGGCGGTGGGAGGCGTACAGAGATCTTTGATTGGTGGCGGACTGCCGTGTTACATGAGATCGATTCGTGGAATTATTTCGAGCTTTTGTCTTCGAATGCATATGTCGGCTCTAGAGAGAGAGTGATCAGCTCAAGCAAGGGCAAAATTGCCGTGACTACGAGAAAAAGATTGATGATCTCACGCCGTCTACTTCCGGAGGTGAATCCCTCTTGAGGGGAAAGAGATCGAGAGAGAGGTCGGGGAGACGGAATGATATGGGGAGGTCGCGCAGTTATCATAAAGTATACAACTTTCCATGAGCTAATAAATGATACCATACAGGTAGAGATGGATTTGGTGAGTGTCGATGGGTGAAAAAGAGGAATGATGCTTCCAAGATGGTGGTCGATCGAGTTACGGAGTTTCGGGGGCGTCCATCCGCAGCGTGGCCGTTACGGCCCGAGTTAGTTTAGTGCTCTGTTGCCAATTCCCGATTAGAGTACCTCTTTGTTTCTATGCCGGTCTTTTAATCGATGCGGGAACTTGAGGAGAGAGGGAGTATCGGAGGCGAGTGACTATGGGTGTTTCGGGTTGTGGCCGTTGCATGTTGATACTTTTGTTATGAGGAGATATGTTGTACATTGGTTGCTATTCTGTGGTTAGGAATATCACGATGATTTTTTCTTAAAAACTGTTCTTGTCCGTTGTATAGTGTTTTTGGGTTATTCAAGACAGGTGTCTTTTAAATTTGAGTCATCCATCGATTGGTGACTCACGGTGTCGGATTTGGAGCGATTCTAACCTAAGAAGTTCCGACACAGGCGGATCGTTACAATTTTAATTGTCGAATGTAGGTTTCATATTCTTTGTGGTTGTATGTGTGGTTATGTGTCTATGGGTTGTGGTCTTTAGGTTGTCTAGTTGGTGTTTTTCTTGGAAGTCTAGAATCTTTCTTTAAGTTTCCGTAGGCGGTGAGGATGCTACCAAGATCGGAGATGCGTAGAGGGACCGGTGCCGCGGGAGGCGCCCGTGGTAGGCCGAGGGGTACTAGAGGTAGGGCTAGAGGTGGCAGACGTGCCGGTGGAGTTGTGGGCGAGAGTGAGCCCAGTGTGGAACAGCAGGGTTCCGGAGTACACCCTGATTCCCCAGTTGATCCTGTTGCTGGGGATGAGTTACATGTTGGAGGACTTTGGTACATGTGCAAATGGCGGCTCGGCCGGAGGCTGAGATTGATAAGCTCTTGACGTTTCACGAAGAGAGATCCTCCGAAGTTCTTTGGAGTAGGTACACCGATCAGGCTTCATTAGAGACTTGGAGACCATATTCAGCCGATGGGTATTGAGGTGTGCTAAAGGTCAAGTTAAGCCACCTACAGTTCCTTGAGAGTGCCCACGATTGGTGGGAGTAATCTACCTCTTTGGCTAGAGGGAGGACCGGGTGACTTGGGAGCGCTTTGTGTTGAAGAAGAATTATTGCATGAGTACCCACATGGGTGCTTTAGAGAGAGTGCGATTTTGATAACTCGAGTGATCGTCTGTTGAGGGAATGCGAGGCAATTTAGTGAGTTATGTCGCCTGCTTCCAGCTGTACACCCGACCGAGGAGCAAGTTCACAAATTCGAGATGGGTTGATATGGAGGTCGCCACCATATATCATGATGACTTTCACCGATTTCTCACGAGTTGAAGAGCAGCTACATTGAAGGTAGAGATGGGTGGTGAGCACGAGGCTAGAGAGGGTCGAAGAGTACGACAGGGAGGCCGTCGGCCCAGGTGGATCATCAATCGAGTTCCGGAGGAGGGCCTTTGATTGACTCGTCCATTTCGAGTTGTTTGATGCACCCACTGCGAACTATTCACTTCTTCCGCGCGGGTATGCTGTCAAATCTGGTGGATCTGGAGAAGTGTCACGAGATTTCGACGACATTGGGTGTTTGGTTGGGCGAGATGGGTAGAATTCGGGATTGTCGGGAGAGATGATTTGCTTTGATGTCAATGATGGACACATTGCGAGAATTGTCCTTAGTATTATTCAGGAATTAAGGGCGGAACGGTACACCTTCACCGGCCACGATGCAGTAGGATGAGGAGTAGGGGAAGCGAAGGGGGCGATTTGGAGGCCGCGGAGGTCAGGGGTCGCGGAGTTGGAGGTAGGGGAGATCAATGTTGTTACTCGTGGGGAGGCGGATGGAGTGTTGTTGCTCGGCGGGGAGGCGGATACTCTAAATTAGGTAGCCGGTACCTTGTTGTTATATGATACGGAGGCTAGGGTACTTTTCGGTGCAGGCTACTCATTCTTTTATTTCACAGGTTTTGTGGATATGTACCTTTGTGTCGAGTCTTTGCTTGTTCCACTTAATATTATGACACCGGTTGGAAGTCGAGTTTGAGGTTAGATAGCATGTATATAGAGATTGTCCTTAAGAGTGAGTAATCAATTGTTAGTTATTAGACTATCGTTTGAATTGGTAGATTTTGATCTTATCTTAGGAATGGACTGGTTGGGGAGACATCATGCCAAAATTGATTGCCACCGCAAGGAGATTATTTTTGCGAGTCCGGGTAGACCAGATATTGTGTTTGAGGGAGATAGGAAGATTCTACCATCAAGTTTTATTTCGGCACTGGAGGCCGGGGAAGGCGATGAGAAGGATTACTGCTTGGGTATCTGGGGTATGTGGTCGACTTGGAGAGAGAGAGGAGAGCGGGTTAGAGGATGTCTGCGAGTGATTAAAGTGAGTATGTCGTGTTTTCGGAGGAGTTACGATTTCTGAGAGGAGAGAAGTGGAGTTGCAATTAAAGTAGTTAAAGATGCTTGCACCGATTTCTATTTTCAGTATAGAATGGCTCCGTGAGTTGAGAGAGTTGAAGACTGGGTTGCAAGAACTACTTGATAAGGGATTTTTCGGGGCAGTGTTTCTCTCGTGGGGTGTACCAGTGCATTTTGTGAAAAGAAAGGTAGATGCGTTGAGGTTGTGTATACGACTACATGCGGTTGAATAAAGTGACTATCGAGAACCGTTATCCGTTGCCAGGATAGATGATTTATTTGACGGTTGAGGATGCAGTATTTTGAAGATTGATTTGAGATCGGGTACTACCGGTTGAAATTAAGAGGGAGTGGCGTTCGAAATCGGACTTTCGATCAGTACTTGCATTATGAGTTTATGGTAATGTCGTTTGGGTTGACTAATGCACCAGCAGCGTTCATGGATTTGATGAATCGGGTGTTTGGGGAGTTCCTGGATAAATTTGTGATTGTGTTCATTGATGATATTCTGATCTACTCGAGTGATGAGGAGGAGCAAAGGGGCACTGCGGATTATTTGGAGGCGTTGAGGCAGGCACTAGTTGTACACTAAGTTTAGCAAATGTCAATTACGGTTGGAGAAGATGCTGCAGTTCTTGGGCCATGTTATATCCGGTGAAGGTATTTGTATGAAGCCCTCAAGAAGGTGGAAGGCATGAATAATTGGGGCGACACATAGGTGTGACCGTGTTGAAATCAATGAAAATTGATTCCCTTTTATTATGCCGTTAACGTCAATTGTGTATCAATTCATTTACGGGTTGGTTAAATGTGATTCTTGAAACTTAGTGTTCACCTTAGTAATTGTATATTACTAGTGGTAGGTTCTCATGATAATTTAAGGAGTTATGGCTTGATTGCTAGATCTTACTCATTAATCGTTATAATAATAGTAATTGGTCAATTATTATTATCTGACTTACTATTATCGAGCCTAGAAGGTCACACACATACGGTGAAGTTGAATTATATTCATGTATGAGAATTAAACTACATTTGCTAAATTGAGAGTTATTGTAATCAACGAATATTATCAATTAAATTTTACATTGATAATGTAAAATATAAAATTGAATGAACTGAATTAATTAATTAATTAAAATTGAATTAATTTGATGGTTAGTTGAGCTTGTTAGTAATTGTTCGTTACTATTAACAACATTAGTGTTTGATTTTACTTAGCAGGTTTAATTAAATTAAGCGGGCGGCTCATTAACTATTCGCTTGGGATTTAGGATTTAATAATAATAATATATTAAACCTAATGATTAACCAAGTGATTAGCCAATCATTTTCAATGATTGTGCAATAACCGTTACGAAAAAGAAAAAAAATTTAATTTTTCGATTAAACGGTGGGACGGATAGTATAATTAATTTCGATGATAATATTATTTAAGTAAGGCACTACATTTGAATTACATTTATAATTTAGTAGTGTTTGCCGGGGAAAAGAATTTTATCTTTAAAATCGGGTTACGTGGAGATTTGGAATGCGATAAGCGGAGGAGTGGCAGCGAGCAGGATAGGTTTTAAAATATCTTGGCATGTATCTTCACATCATCACAACCTTCATCATCTTCATTTTTTTCTTGTTTTGGCGAAATTTATCCCTCCCCGTAAAAATTTCATTTCCATTTCTCTCTTGATTGTCGCTCAGCTGAATCGGTTGTAGAATATCTTTCTCCCCATCATTCTCTCTTGATTAAGGTAAAAATTTCAGATCTTCGAGATATTTCTTGGAAGTTTGACATAGTTGACTTTTTAGTTGACTTTTCCATAATTGAATTTTTGATAAATTTTAGTTGGTTATAAGGTTGTGACGTATACTTAGTGATAGTCGTGATTTAGAAATCGTTTGAGACGTATGGTCGGAGTTGACTATTAGGTTTTAGGTTGACTTTTTATGTGGATATTAAGACTTTTAAATGTGTAGGAGTTATATTGGGACCTTATTATAGTTGTTGTGATGTGTTCAATTGGTGATTTAAAATTGATTAAAGGGGATTATGTTGAAAAGTGTTAATTCCAATTTGAAGTATAATTGATATTCGAATTATAGGTTGTTAATTATGGACCCTCTTGATTAATTAAAATGACTTATAAGTTGATTAGTAATGATTAAGTATAATTGATATTGTTGTTTGGGAGTAGAGTAAAATTTGGTTATTGAGAGGTGATGGTTAGAGTTATGTATGACTTGGGGGCTTAGTATCGGGATTTGACCTATGTTTAGGATGATTGGGGGTTAGGTGACTCTCCTTCCTTAGGAATATGTGACACTATTGGCCTTATACTTAGTGTACTTAAGTGCGATTGTACTGCCTTATACTTAGTGTATAAGTGCGATGTGCCTTATCTTGGTGTATAAGTGCGGTGTGCCTTATCTTTGTGTGTATAAGTGCGGGAGTGTGCCTTATCTTGTGTGTATAGAATGCGGTGTGCCTTATACTTAGTGTATAAGGCGGTGTGCCTTGTACTTAGTGTATGAGTGGTTTGGCCTTATCTTTATGCAGATGTAGGGGTGATTATCGATTAGTCCTGGGTAGGCCAGTTGAGCATATGCGCATTAGAGTTGATATCTTGGTGAGGCTATATGAGATAGGAGGTTTGATGACTATAGTTTAGTTGTTGTTGAGTCTATTGATTTCTTTCTAGAATTGTGTGCTTGTGAAACCTTACATTATATCTTCGTGTATTATACAGGCTTTCTGTGGAATTATGTTGTATGGCCTTTTTAGGCTAGTCACAGATATATGTATTGTATTCATATTTGACTATTATATTATTGATTGACTTCAAATGTCTTGTATGGTAAGTTTACCCACGTGTTAAGTTTCACTAAGCCCTTGGTGACACCACTGCATTGGGTGGCATTTCATTTGTGCCGGAGTTGAGGCCGTTGAGCCAGAGGTTGTTTGAGAGTTTTTGTTCAGTGGCTAAAATTGAGCATCGGGTGGCACGAGATCCTCTGATCACGATTTTGATGTGTTATCGCTATTTGGTGTTGTAGTTTCCTTTTAAAACTTTAGCCTTGTCGTGATTGTCATTTTGTATTAAAGTCTGATACTTACTATCTTTTGTAACCTTGCCGGCATTACTTTATTTTGGGATATGTTGTGTATATATTTATGGGTTGGTCGTTTCAATATCGGTGATGGATTATAAATTTTTAAAAGCTGTTTTGATTTGGGAAGCAATTGTGATCACATTTTTGGATGAAGCAATTGTGTTTTAAGCGGATTCGTCCATCGGTTTAATTGACTCACGGTGTTCGAATTTAATGACTCTCACCTCGGGCGGCCGACCTAGGCGGATTGTTACAATTTTGGTATCGAGCTTCGGTTTGATTACTTGGGCATACATTTGGTTGTGTGTCGAGCTTGTTTCCTTGAGTCGTTGTGAGTGGTGTCGACTTGTAAAGATACGAGTCTTTTCTTTTGTTGCGTGGTATTGAGGATGCCACCTAGAGTTAGAGGCGGAGTAGAGGGGAGGCCGACTTTGGTAGGAAGAGTATAGGCGTCGATGAGTACGGCGTGGACGGGGGTGCGATCTTGAGCATGTTGAGGGATTGAGGGTGAGCCTCATTAGAGAGTGTGAATACTCGGGTGAGTAGAACCTTGAGGGGGTCAATTCGAGCAAGTTGTTTGTCTGTTCGAGAGGATCCTCCGAAGTTTTTCGGGGTTCACCGAAGGATTTCATCGGGATATGAAGTCCATCTTTTGAGCAGGTAGGGATTGTGGGCGAGATGAGTGAAGTTTGCGCACTAGACTTCACGAGGGGTGCCGTGGTAGTGGGAGAACGAGTGCATCACGATTACGAGGAGGAAGTTCATGTGTCACAGGGAGCGATTTCTTGAAAGGCTCTTAGAGAGAAGTATTGATTGGGAGACCAGCATGGCGGCCTTGGAGAGAGGCGGTTGTTTGACACGGGGTTTGAGGTCGGTGGAGAATGCGAGGCGGTTAGGTGATTTGTGCCCGACTACTTCACGATGTTTATCCGGTAGGCGGCAGGGATCACTAGGTTCGAGGATGGATTGATGTGGGAGATCGTCACGGATCTCAGCGATGGTTTTTACTGTAGTTTCCATCTTTGTGAGGAATGCGACCTGAAGATGGAAATGGGTTAAGCGAGCCGAGGCGAGTGGATCAGGAGAGTCGTCTGGAGGCGGTCGGGTTCGGTGCTCCGGCAGGTTCGCCGAGTTATTCCCTTTCTCATACACATGGTAGGCGCCTACGAGATCTGGCGGGGTTGGAATAATAGTCTTAGGGGTTGGGCGGTGTCATTGATTACCGTTGTGGTCAGTTGAGCCTGCAATTAGCGGGATTGCCAGTGAGGGAGTGGTCATATGTTATCGATGCAGCTGACGGGACATTTGGTGAAGGATTGTCCCCGGTTTATTAGAGAGAGAGGGTGCTACTACGTCGTACGCGTTCAACTGTCGAGGCGGTTATCGAAGTCGTGGTGGTGATTCGGTGGCCGTGGAGGCCGGGGATCTGGTTGTAGGACCTCGGAGGGTGCCATGGAGTAGCGGCTTTGAGGCGGACAGTCGAGGCAGTTCACGCCGTTACTCATCGGGAGGCACGGGGATACCCCCAGTGGTGATAGGGGTACATTATTCTGTATGATATTGAGGCAGAATTGTTGTTTTGATTAGGAGACTCACGCATTCTTTTGTTTCTCGAGTTTTATTCTGCTTTATCTGTATGTTGTGTGCCTTTGCTGTTCCACTTTGGAGATTATAACACCTATAGGGAGGTCATTTGTGGTTAGATTGGTCTAGAGACTATCCTTTGATTGTTAGTGGAGTAGGTTGTTATGCGTTGATTTACTTCCATTTGAGCTTTTCGATTTGAGACATATCTTGGGTATGGATTGGTTGGGGAAACATCATGCCGTTATTGATTGTCATCGGAAGAAGATTGCTTTTATGGGTTAGGGGCAGATGCGATTTGTAGGAGACGAGATTTTGCCTTGAGTTTTGTATCGCTTGAGGCTAGGAGATTGATTTGGAAAGGTGTATTGGGTTCTTGGGGTATGTGGTTGATTTGAGTAGAGAAGAGGCGATTAGAAAGATATACGGGTTAGAAGTTCAAGGATGTTTTCTAGGACTTACGGATTGCTTGAGAAGGGAAGTCGGGTACTATTGAGGTTATTCGGTAGGGCACCAATTTCTCTTCCACACCCGTCTGGGATGGCTCCGGCCGAGGATTCTGAAATTGCGGACTCGATTACAAGAGTTGTTGGACAAGGGATTCATCCCAGGACGAGTGTGTCTCCATTAGGGGTGCACGGTGTTGTTTATGAAAGAAGGATGGTTCTATGAGGTTGTGTATTTGACCTGACGGTTGAATAAGTGACCATTAAGAACCGATACCCATTACTGAGTGTGATTTGTTTGTCAATTTGAAGGATGCCGTGTTCTCGAAGATTGATTTGCGATGCAGTTATCATCGGTTGAGAATCGAGAGGGAGAGGATGATATTCGAAATCAGCTTTCCGATCTGGTTATGGGCATTATGAGTTTATGGTGATGCCATTTGGACTGACGAATGCACCGGCGGCCTTTATGGATTTGATGAACCGGGTATTTCGGGAGTATCTGGATGAGTTTGTGGTGGTATTCATTGATGATATTCTGATATATTCGAGAGGGGAGGAGGAGCATGAGAGGCATTTGCAGATCGTGTTGAGGACTTTGAGACAACACCAGTTGTATGCCAAGTTTTCCAAATGTGAGTTCTGGTTGGCGAAGGTGCAATTCCTGGGTCATGTTATTTCTGGCGAGGGTATTTGTGTTGATCCACAGAAGGTGGAGGCCGTGAACAATTGGGAGGCGTCAGGTGTGGTGAGGGTGAGGAGTTCTTGGGTTAGTTGGTTACTCTGAGGAGATTCATCAAGGACTTCTCTTTGATCGCGGCATGCATTGACCAAGTTGACCGAGAAAAGGGGTTATTTGGGGTGATGATTGTGAGGACACCCCTTTTTCGCATTGGGCGGCATTTCATTTTGTACTAGGTTGTGAGGCGGCCGATTGAGCCAAAGAGGCATTTCGGAGTTTTGTTCAGTGGCTAGAGTGAGCATCAGTGGAAGAAGGATCCTCACGATCGATTTTGATGTGTTGTCCTTTGTTTTGATTGTCGTAGTTTCCTTTTGAAACTTTAGCCTTGTCGGTGATTGTCATTTTGTATTAAGTCTGGTGCCTCTCTTTGGCACCGGCATTACTTTATTTTGGGATATCTTTGTGTATATATATTTATGGGTTGGTCGTTTCGATGTCATTGATGGATTATAAATTTTAAAAGCTGTTTTGATTTGGGGAAACTTAATTGTGATCACATTTTTGGATGAAGCAATTGTGTTTGGCGAGTCATCCATCGGTTTGGTGACTCTAGTGTTCCAGTTTTAATGACTTCTGCTTTCGGGCGGCCGACTGGGGCGGAGTCTGATTGAAAAATGGCATTTGATGCCTCGCCTTCATCAAAAGAGCCATTAATTTGTCAAAGTGAAAAGAAAAATTTTATTTTTCTTATCATCCAATTCAATCCAATATTGTTCTAGCAAGCACAAGTGTAGGATTCAACCTCTCCTGGTGTGTAACCGACTAGAGGCACTACATTTGAAGTGCTAAATAATGGAATTCAAAGGAGGCTTCGTGAAAGATTTGTAGATAGACTTCTTTGACATCTCTGTAAGTACTCTCGTATTCATATAAGTCATTATATGAAATTTTGGATACTATATCATTTTGAGGATCCGGGATATATGAATTTGATGTTTTATCACAAATGAAATTCATACTAGATTCAACCGTGTACCGAGCCTACTCAAGTTTGATGTATTTATCTAATTAGGTTTTGTGTGTGTTGGCGTAGTTGTTAATTAATTAGATTGATTCGCAGTTGTATATTCAATTGATGAATATATAATATGAAAAAATCAACACATTTTTTGTATATATATCCTGCAATTTGAATCATCATTTTATTGTAGTGATGATTTGATTTGTTTAATTGTTTCATAGATTGAAAGGGGCAAAGAGGTGATTAGTTTGCATTTTTAATATGAGGTAGAATCATTTCGATTTCTGAGAGAGGGTTAGAAATTTCAAATAATTACAGTAAATGCATTGTGTTCATGACCCTTTGAGGTTCATCGAGATTTTCCATAATGTTTTAATTTTAAGTACTCCAAAAATTCATTGAATATACGGATTGTTTTTGGGTTTGTCGAAAAACTAAAGTATTTTTTGATGAAATTCCAATTGAACATGTTCAATAATGATAATGTTTTGAATTTTTGAGCCTCCCAAATCATTTTTTACAAAGTTGCGATCAATTTAAGAAAAAGCTGAAAAGCTGAAATGAATTACCAAAATGAATGCGAACATATGCGGAGGTAAATGCGAGGCGCGTCCAGTCTTTGGAATAGCGTTCCGGCCACTGAGGCGTAGCTACGGCCGTGTACTACGGCACCGGTGTTGACCGTGGGTGGCCGGAGGCCGGTCGTTTTGGCCGTTGAAGTTCGTCGTCCGTTTTAGAAAACCCTAAATGTATTTCATGTAATTATTTTTTGTTTTAAAATTATTGATAATTATTAATTTCGGTTTTAAATGTTAAATCATAGAAATTTTTTCATTAAGATGATTGAAAATATATGTGAATAGCATTAAGTTTGATTTATATTTCCCTTTCATAATTATTTTTCATTAATTAATAATTATTGAAAATATATTTTCATGGTAACTTTTAAATTCTTGAATTTTTGGAGTTAATTACATGAAGTAATTATTCCATGATTTAAGTGGTTGCCTAATTATTGTAATAATTATCATTAAATCATATTATTGAGTATTTCAAATTGAAAATTTACATTAATTGATAATTAATTGTAAAGAATGGTTAATTAATTAGTCAGTATGAACATTTATTTTCATTTCATTTAATATATATGACATTAAGTGTATTTATTTGTTTTAATATTTTTGCCTATATATATTGTTATGGAATGGAAAGGAGGTATTTAGATATGACCCAGTTTCATTTATTTATTTACGATGCAATTGCCGGGAAATGTTATAAGCGACCTCTGAGTCGTATTTCTTTCTCTTGTATTCAGCACCCGCTGAATAGCGTCTTGTCTAAGTTGGGTTAAGAGTATTAGTATGCTCTTGCTGTGGTGGCATTGAAATAGCGTTTAGGAAAGGCGGCAGAAGGCTTGGGAGGTTTGGGAGGTAAAGAATGTAGGGGCTGCGCTACAAAGTGATGTAATAGGACTTATGTTAGCATTTCACTTGTTAAGTGATGTAATAGGTCATAGGGGTCATATCTATATCTCCTAAATGTGTGTTATTTATTTATTTTTCATGTTGTGCATGTTGCTTGAATATGTGCTATCTATGCATGGTTAAAATAAAATTAAATATTAATCTCACCAATTAAAAATTTAAGCAAGTATCGAGCCAATTTTAAAGTTGTGAAATCGGAGTTGCATCGTACGGGCACACTACGATGGCATATGTTGCGGTTTTGCAATTTGATATGACAATGGATTATGGTGAAGTGATTTCCACTAACGTTGTGGGCTTTGAGATGATCATTCAAATGCTTCTTGGACTTAATTAGCCTTAACCGGTGTTTTCTCGGCGATACAAAGTCATGTAGCATCTGTATGGTATGCTAATGACACAAGAGTTATATAGTTTAAGTAATTGGTTAGTAACCTACTATTGAGCGGATTCAAAATGTATACGGCGTTTCCGTTGAATCTGGGCATAATAGACTTTGGTACCTCGCATATTACTTTACATAATTGGTTGATAACCTACTATTATACTTGATTCAAAATGTATGCAGTGTTGCTATTTGAGTCGAGTATAGTAGATCTTGATGCCTTGTACATTTTGTGAGATTTGGAAATGAATTATTATATTTACAATTCATTTTGTAAATATGTATGGATTGTTTTGAACTACACTGTTTATTTTAAGTTGCATATTTTCTATTATGTTTGGCATATTTAGTTTACCTATTTTATTCACCATTTATTGGGCAAACTAAATGCATGACTTTATAATGTGAAATAAAATAAGTTAAGAAGAAATCCGAATGACTTGTTGAAACAAAGTGTTACAATGCGATCTCCTTCAACTATTATGTCAGTTATGCTAATGAGGACAAACTTTCATTACAAAACATTTAGACTTGGTTAAATCATTTATGAACTTTGGTTCAAGTGAACAAAGTCACATGATATGATTGAAGGATAATTTATTTTGACTCAACCAAAGGTGACGATGCCATGAAGACAATGTCATATTGTCTCTTAGCCACCAAACAAGCCCACTAAATAATAAATAGTTTAATCTCTTTTGCAACTCAATTGAGAATTAAAACTATTGAATGATCTTGTGATTGTTATTTAGTTTCTTTAACATGATGAACATGGTTCATGAATTGTGATGAAACAAAAAGCATGGTATGTATAACCAAATAAACAATATTATCTATTAGTTCTCACATCACTTATGCAGGTTAAGTGGACATGGAACTATAAGTTGAAGTTCTTCATTATTTCGAACTTTAAAGCATAGAAATAAGGTTTTTAGTAACAATTACTAATTAGTGGTTATTATCATATCTCAAACAAATTTTGTTGTCAAAGCTATAATCATCTTGGCTGAGCTACTGAGTCTTAGAAGACACTGGTTTTGGCTCACATGATTTAGTCATGGATATGAGCCAAGTAAAGCAATAGATGACAAGATACAAAAGAAAGTTATCGAGCTCTTATTGTAATGATAGGCTGACTACATTATAAAGTACATAGCAAATCCTCCATGAAGGTGGTTGGGATTTAAACTATTTTCTTCTTGCAGAGTAGAAATGGAGAATGTCATGTTTACAGATTTCCATATCAGGTGGTGCTTGATTCAAGTAAACATTAAGCTATCTTCTTTTAAAAGGACACATGAAACAACAAGCGATTGAATAATACTTATGGATTATGACTCGAACAAGACTTAAGTATAATCTTGAAAGATAATCTAAGTCAGCTCTTACTAGACTTGGCTGGGAGGTTCACTAATCTAGTGAAGTTTGTATGTTTACAGGTTAATTAAAGAGATTTGCGTCATTAGACCATTGCAACTAAGATTTGTTATGAACACTATCGAAGTTCGAGAGGTTAGAAGTATCATCGATATAAGTAATATATCAAATAAGAAGAATGAGACATCCATTCTAATCTTGAAACATACTTGTTAAGATCGTGAATTAAGGAATTGTGTTGAATGAAGTTAAAACACAAATGGGAAGATCTTTCGATTTCATATACCAGAGATAATTTCATTCTAACCTTAGATGTGTCATTGGTTAATTGATACAAGTAGGATTTGGGGTTTGCGTGGCTAAAACACAAAGAATGAAAAAATTTCACATGTTAGATTTGCTACACCTACCTTTAAACTAATTTATTCATATTCAACTGTGAGACAACTCAAGAGTTGTGTTTGATAAACAAACTTTGAAACGTCTCGTATAGGATAAGTTAGTATTATGTCACTGTAGTAGACATAATTTAACTCAGATCCAAAGTTGATATTAAGTCATTTTGTACATAACCGAAGGGAAGCTGAAGGCCATTTATTTCCATATACAGCAATACGTAACTAG
>JADFUC010002047.1:0-22489 GCA_019722365.1 Lithospermum erythrorhizon | reverse complement strand
TTGACTACTGACGCCGGCGACTACTTCCAACTGCATGTTATCTCTTTCAATTTGCAAACCCAATTCTCTTTTCCAACGCTAACGAACTCCCTGTGTCGAGTCATAGATCTTTCTAAATTGTCACGTAAGAAGCTGTCAAGCTTTTAATATATAATTGAACTCATAATTTCATAATTTCTAATAATTTAACAACAATTTAATACATAATTGAACTCATAATTTCTAATAGTTTAACAAAAATTTAACAGATAATTAAACCCATAATTTAACACGGAATTCCATCATAATTTCAAAATCGTAATTTCATAATTTCTAATAATCTAAGAACAATTTAATACATAATTGAACCCATAATTCACATAATCTCAATTAACAATAATTTGACAATCGTATTTAACAACAATTTGAGAAATATATCACATAATCTCAATTAATACATTTCTAACAACAGCAAAACATGTCTAATAGTCAAATCTAAGTCAGGAAAAATGACAACTATGCATGGGTTAATTTAGAAAAATAGATGCCCCAGCATACCAATCGTGTTAACTGGGGATCATGTTACTCACCACCCTCAAGAGATCTTCATCCAGTCATGGGTTCAACTCTCATAAGGAGCGAATCTTTTTATCAAATGGTTGCGCAGAGGAATTTGGCTAAATAACACTTTTTTAAATTTTTTCGCTTAACAATTCTCCCTGCAAGTGTACCTTTGTAAATACTCCTCCTTCCCCTTCTAACTTTTTGTCGACTACGTGTCCGCATTCCTTTATTTTGATGATTACTAAAATATTGATTTACCATTCAACATGTGATAAAGTGCTTTTATTTCAATGCTAGAAAGACGCTCATGATGACTTCAAAGTGGTATACTTATTTAGCAAGCACTAGACCTCATCGGGCATTGAAAAGTCAAGATTTTCAAAGAACGACGCAACGCCAAACGATTAAAAAGAAGAAGAGGATTCAAGAGTGTTATGAAAAGGTAAAAGTTAGCTTCCAATAATAGTTTAAAGTCTCTTTGAATAATCTTGGGATGCAATTTTATACGGGAGATATTTTTCAATCTTCGACAAAAAGCTTGTTGTCAAGCTTCAAAGTTTTTAAGAATATTTTGTCAAAAGAAAATATTTTGAAAATTATAATGTTTATAAAGTGGAGTTTGATATCATATTATTAACTCCGCTTCAAAAGAGTTTTCCAACACTTTTCAATCGCCAAACGAGTTATAACGGCTCTTAAACGAAGTTTTAAGTCAGTCACGCCTGCCTCTGGTGACCAATCGCCCCTTGGGATTGTAGGAGCCGACGAGGAGCCATCTCCGAACTCTCTCGAAGTGAATCACTGTGATAGTCACAGGGCCACTGGTGAGTCGATTGGGACCGAATTTGTCTCATTAATCAAGCTGGGTCTTCAATATTACACCATTTAAACCCCACTCAAACCCAATTCTTCTCAAGCCTTCTTCTACATTTGTTAAACATTTTCTAAGGCAAATCTCTCTAATTTTAGTATCTCTCCCTAATAAGCTTCAATTTTTATTATCTTCTGCACTGACTAATCAGGTTGAACTTTATATACAGAGATCGGGTGATAAAGAAGGAGCATTCAACGTGTTTCTTGAATTGCTCAAGAGAGAAAACAAGATTCATCAAGTTTATATCTACTCAAAAAAGAAGATTCAAACAAGCTTCAACTTCATCTACTCATTAAGGAGTTACATAGACCTAAATTTGTATCTACTAAATCCATTTAGAGATTTTCTTGTAAAAAGAGTAAAAAAAATTTGTGGAAAGAAAAGCACAAGGTTCATGAGTAGGTGGTCTTCTTACTTGGAGGTGAACTTGATTGTGTGGATTAATTAGCTTAGATTTAATTTTCTAAATAGGTAAATGGGCGTTGTTCGTCAGTAGATTCTCGGTAAATAGCACAAGGTTCACAAGTAGGTGGTCTTCTTATTTGGAAGTGACGATTATGTGGATTCATTAGCGAGATTGCTAATCGCTTCTAGCAGGTAGCTAAAACGTTGTTCAAGGTTCGGTAGTTCTTGAATGCTCGGGCTTTGGAGGTCGCCAAGGGTTCTTGAGCTGCTGCTCAGAAAGGCAATTTCAAAGGGGTTCAGCTGGGTTAGTTAGACGGTATATATTGAGTTGCTTGCTTGTACGCCACGAGTGGTTGAACTCCGGATAATATATACGAGGTTACATTTCCAAAATCCCAAGGTTGAAAAGCCGAGGGTCGAGCACTAGGTTTGCCGAAGCTCGTTAAACACCGTGTCGAGTTTGCATCTTCTTTCCCTACTCTTTACTTTATTGTTCATATTATTTATATGCTAGAATTGCTAGAATTTTATTATATGCTTGATTGTGATATTAATTGTATACTTAATTATAAAGTAAAAATTATCTAAGTTTCTATTTGTGTATTTGATTTGATAAATTAAAGTAAGTTGTTTATCTTCTGCATTGATTGAATCATGTTATTTGATTGATATTCTTTTGTAATTGTATTTCATATATCAAATCAAACATTATTTAAATAGGGTGTTAATATTACTTTAGCCTAGTCCACATTTGTTTTACAAATTGCTAAAATATCATTTTTGGTGAAATTTGTATTAAAGCTTACAAGCGCTGAACGTTAACGACCTTCAACCGTGATATTCACCCCCTCCTCTAAGGCTTTCTTCTTCGTCATATAGTCTAACATTTTTGTTTATTCATTTTCCAAATTTTCACTCTCTCTCTAACCTCTCACTCTAACTTTTTCCTCTAACTTCCATTGCTAAAACTTGAAAAAGATTAAAACTTTGAAGCAAAATCTTCACCAAGTAAGTCTTGTGCTCTTATGTTTTCGTTTTTTTTCTTTAGTTTTTTTCGGTTTTTCATGTTAAAGGTTCTATTTTTTTATAATAAAAATTCATAGGTTTGTTAAAGGTTCGATTTTTTTGGTTTTTTGATAATAAAAATTCATAGGTTTGTTAAAGATTCAATTTCTTTGGGTTGTTTTATAATAAAAATTCATGGGTTTGTTAAAGATTCGATTTTTTGATAATAAAAATTCATGGCTTTGTTAAAGGTTCGAGTTTTTGGGTTTTTTGATAATAAAAAATTCACGGGTTTGTTAAAGGTTCCATTTTTTTATCATAAATATTCATAAGTTTCAGTAAAGATTGATTTTTTCGTGATTTTTTTTCTTAATAAAAAATTCATGGGTTTGTTAAAGATTTGTATTTTTTGGGGTTTTTGATAATATTATTCATAGTTCTTCAATTATTTGTTAATTTCTTCAAGTTTTTATTGAATTTCTTTACGGGTTTCTAAAATTTATTTTGTCATGGTGCACACCTAATTATGGTATATCGAGGTGTATCATGGGTATATACTATTGCATTGTGATGTATTATGGTGTATACTGGTAGAAATCTATCAATTTTTTATTATCAAAAAATCCAAAAAAATCTAATCTTTAACAAACCGATGAATTTTTATTATCAAAAACCCAAAAAATCGAACCTTTGACAAACCCATGAATTTTTTTATTATCAAAAGAGCCAAAAAAATCGAACATTTAACAAATTCATGAATTTTTATTATCAAAAAATCCAAAAAATTAACAAACTCATGAATTTTTAATAGAAAAAAACCCAAAAAAATCAAACCTTGAACTTGAAAAACCGGAAAATAGTAAAAAAAAGAAAAATATGAAAACATAAGAGCACAAGACTTACTTGGTGAAGATTTTGCTTCAAAGTTTTAATTTTTTTCAAGTTTTGGTAATGAAAGTTAGATGGAAAAGTTAGACTGAGAGGTTAAAGAGAGAATAAAAATTTGAGAAATAAAGAGGAAAATGAAGAGGTAAAAAAGAGTTACAAGGGAAGGAGGGGTATTTTAATACTTGCACAGGATGGGTGTTATTTAAGGAAAGAAAAAGAAAAATGTGTTATTTTTTAGGACAAAATACAAAAAGGTGTTATTTAGCTAAATTTTTCGTTAAAAGTAAAGTTATAGTTTTCTAACCAATTAAATCACATCTGATGATTAACTTCTGGTAATATTGCCAATGAAGAAGTGGTCGTCCTTAGTGTGCCAAAGATATGAAGGTCGAAGTCCAAAGTCTATTACTCCGTCTTTACTGAAAAGGTCAAGCAAACAATATAAATACAGATCCAATTCCTTACATATACTCCCTCTGTCCCAAAAACATTGTCCAATTCCATACATATTCTCCCTCTGTCCCAAAAACATTGTCCAGTTTCAAATTCAATCATTCAATTAAACCCTATAACAATCATCGATCGAGCTAAATATAGAAATTTGATAATTATTAGATGGCGTATGTAGATCATGCATTTTCAATAACAGACGATGATATACTGATGGATGATGACATAATGATGAACTCATCATTCACGGTTAATAACCGAAGATTACCCTCCAAAGAGATCGGACTAGCAGTGTCGCTATTAATATTCGGTACGCTCGCAATATTATTCGGCGTTTACATGGCTTCTCACAAAATCGGAGGAGACCAAGCTCACGGTACTTATTTACTACTCCCTCCGTGTTTCGTTTTAATCATTTTCACATAGATTAAGAAAAAGAAAAAGTAGATACAGGTGATTGGGTGGAGACATGCTACTAAGGCATATCCTTGATTTACAACCCTTCTGGCTATTTTTATTATGTCCCGAAAAGATTGTCTAATTACTACTACTCTTGTCCGTGTTTTTTAGTTGTTTCTTTTCCACATAGATTAAGTAAAAGAAAAACTAACCCAGATAGCTGGTAAGGTGATTGGGTGGAGACATGCTCACATCACATGTTCGAATCCATGTCTTTGCAATAATTTATTGAAATATTGGAAGGGTTGATTTTTTGATTCAGTAGGGCATATGGCACAAAGCGGAAAAACGTAGAATCTATTAACTAATCGAAATTATATTATCGGCTGGACGATAATTTTAAAGATAGAAAAACTACATTGAAAATGAAAAATGCAATTTATTATGCTAAAGCGACTACGATTTTGAAAAAAAAAAATTGCCTAATACAACAACTAAAAAACGATGGGATTACTGCCTCTGTCCCTAATAGATTGTGTAATTTTGAATTTTGATGTTGAACTATATTAGTATTTGTCACCCAGATACTAAAGGTCCTCCCTTCCCTTCAATTTTTTTATTTTTCACAATAGTTGTGTTATTTTTAAGGTCCTAAACAATTCTAACTACAGATTTCAATTATTCGCCTTAATCGAAAATCCCCAATTTGATGTCTAAGAACCCTAATTCCCAATTTCAAATATAACGGTAACTATGACGAACCCTAATCGACATCTTCGACAATCGAAGAACGCAAAGATCAATTGGCATGCTTCGGCGCTCGCGAATCAATCTTCCTCTTGTAGAATGGGGCTTTATTAAAACTCGAATCAATACAATCAATCAACTCAAAACAATAAACTAACTCTGCACTAACCTATCAATTTCTCAAGATGAAGAGCCTGATAATGACTAACCCTATTTATGATACAAACTTGTTCTTAATCCTACTGCACTGTGTGATCCTATTACAAGAACAATTCTATCTAACAAATATGTCCAAATCCTACTCAAACTATGTTTTAGTCTCGATAGAATTCTTCGATTCTCGATCATACACTTCACGATGATGCCTAAGGCTGCTGTTTCTTCATCGCCTAAGAACCCCAACAATTTCTCCCCTTCTAAGATACGAAGAAGAGTACATTAAGATTATGACTGTTGTTGTCATGGCCAAGACCGAGACCAAATTGCTTTCACAAAGAAGTCATTGGGCCATTGCTCAAAGACCTTCAAGGCATATCGTAACCATTCTTTGTGTGTGTATTTTGGTCGATAGCCAATCGCTTAATTCAATATCTCCCCGATCCAATGGTACTTAATCTTAATCGTGGTTTGGATTCGAGCGCAGAAAGTATAATCTACTCAAGATATATCGCACTCAGAGTCGCACAAGACAAGAATTTGTCTGCTTTTGACTTCAATCTTTTTTGAATAAGTTCTTCACCATAGCAACTCTTTTTCCACATTCTCGCACAGCAATGTATTTCCTCGCCTCTCGCTGTACATAAATAATGCACTTCGCAATTTTGCTTGCCGTGAAATCGCTTCCTCCAAAGAACACCATCAAGAACTCCGATGTCGATTTAAGCGACCAACATCACCCGGCTAGTCCGGAATAAGATAAAGCCATTAAAGGTAGCTCACCGGTTCCAAAAACAAATACTAAAGCAAGTAGCCTCTTCAAGTATCTTAAGATCCATTTCACATTCCCAATGTCTTTGCCCGGATTACAGAGAATCATTGCTAAACTAACCCGCAAATGCAATGTCCGGCCCGGTACATACTATCATAGTCAAGCTTCCCATCGCAGAGCGCATTGAACCTTCTCCATGTACTGATGTCATCTTCGCTTTCTGACTTTAGAACTCATTCAAGGCGCTGCTCCAATCGGACAACTTACCGACTTCGTGATTGTCCATATTGAACCTCTTGGGCAATTGTGAGATGTATTTTTCGGTGACAACCGTATTTTTCCCCTCGGCTTATCCCCGATGATCTCAACTCCAAGTATATGATTCGCAGCCTCCTAAGTCTTTCATCTCAAAAAAGCTTTGTCGTAGTTCCTTCTTGCGCTAAAGAATCTTGATCGATCCTTCCCTACGATAAGTACGCCATCTACATATAGCAAGTTAGTGACAGATAGCGTTATCACAATGAGTCTTTAAATGAACACACAAATGATCAACAAGAGTTTTCGAATCCATTTCATTCCATAAAAGACTCAAATCATGTACCATCGCCTAGGTGCTTGCTTTGAGTCCATACAAGCTTTTCCTCAGAAGTTTACAAACAAGTGTTTCCTTGCCTTCCACTTCAAAACCTCAAAGTTGCTGCATATATACAAGTCCTCTCAAGATCACCACGGGAGGAAAAATTGCCTTAACATCCATCCTGCTCAATTTCTAAGTCATACGCAGCTGGAAATTCAATCCAAAGATTGGGCCCGATCAAGTCATCTTGACTACTGATATAATATCTCCTCAAAGTCTATTCCTTGTCTTCAGGCAAATCCTCTCACAACCAGCCTACTTTCAGATCTAAAGTAGTACTTTTTGTACTGGATCAATCTTCAAATTTATGTATCCATCCTGCTCTTCAAGATTTCTGAAGTTTTTATCTTGTTTCTCTCTCACTGCTGTAAATGTACGGTTCTGTCTCGTAGAGTTCATCTCTCTCTTCTTCCATACCGCCATCCATTTTTCTTTCGCATTCATCAATAGCTTTCGATAGTAGAGCTCGTTCTCCCCATCCGAAAGTAAGCATTATTCATCGGGAGAATACTGAGGAACTAGTTCTAACTCCGAAGATCTCCTAACTTCCCCGGAGCGCTTTGATCTTCTATACGTGCATTTGTACCACTTCAGCTAGCTGGGTGATTGCTCACCTTTCCATTTTCTTCAAAGTGTTGATCAACGCCGCAAGCGATCATTGTCTTCATTTTTATCATAGGCTCGTAATGGATTTCTCGAGATACCATGAACACTTCTTCAATGCCATCTTGTCAATCAACAAGATTACCAACTGAATCCGCTCTAGCTTTTCAAGTTTGTCTGGGATCCTTCACAGCTTTGATCTTCTCGAACATCACATCTCTCGATTTCTAATGATCTTTTGTCGCCTGTATCATACAACTTATAACCAAACATCTCATCTCCAAAACTCGTGAACATACACTTAGACTAAATCAAGCTGGTTTCCTCTCATCTTTAAAGAACACGCGTATACGCTTACGCAGCCCAAATGCTCTATGTTTATAGATACATCCTTTCTGCACTATGCCTCTCGCGCCAAGCCCATTTAGTGTCAGAATTAGGCGACAAGTTTATAATCCTAACCGGCCGCTACTAACGCTTCACACCCCGGTTACTGAAGTATTCGAAGATGCGATAACATACATCTAATCTCTACAATTGTCCTATTCATCTCCCTCACCCACACCATCGCTACGAGGTGCTTGGTGGACGTATCGCTTCAATGCCTAATTCCCTTAGACTTACAAGATCTATCAAATTCTCCAATGTACTCTCACCACCACTGTCTCCGTCCCACGCATTTAAGTACTTTGCCGCTTCTCTTCAACTAATCACGGGGCGTACTTAAAAGTTTCGCCACTTTGATCTCTCTCTTTTTAATGCAAAGATCCAAACCTTCCTAGAGCGATCATCAATATACGCGACAAAATAAGAGTTACCTCCCATCGTTTCACTTTCATAAAGCCCACGTATTATCCGAGTACATAAGCTCTAGAATTTCAAATTCTCTTTTCACAGCTTTTATCAATTTGATCCCAGAGCCGTCTCTCATCAAACAAATAGAATAAATTCTTTCAATTTCGTGTCATCAAGAAAGGTAGCGACTTGTTTCATAGAGAATACCAAGTCCTTTAGCACTCATAATGGCCTAACCCTGCGCCAAACATCTACATCGCCTTTCATCGTGATTAATTTCACACTTTTGTACTTCTTTGAGTTTAGCTTTGTACAAATTGCACTTCATCCTTTCATTCCTTCAAAGAATCGTTATCGATCCTTCAGAATTCCATCGGGTCTATTACCAAAGATGTTACGCGATATCCTTTCATCATCTAGCTCGCTCAAGATAAGACTCATCCTAAAGTCGTGAACGCTGGCTCCCACATCATCCTTCAATTCAATCAACTTTCCATCGCTGGCCACAAACACACTTCCACCACGGCCGAGGTGTGCCAAGATTCCCATCTTTGCAATTCCAAAATTGCTTCTTCATAAGCGGTTAAGTCCTTATTCGAGTCACACGAAGTTAAGCCCCGAGCTCCCGCAACTAATCTTCTTCTCCAAAGATAGTATGAGCCCACTTCTCCAAAGAACTACAACGATCACTTCACGATCTACAATTTTCACATTGTTTCTTCACATTTTCCAGCCTCGATCTCTTCTTGAATCTTATTTCCCTATTTTGCATTCCCTTCTTAGCTCTTCTTCATTCATTTACTGGACTACAAACTCGCTTCCTGCATGTGTTCCATCAAAGAAGAACTCAAGTGGGACACAGAGAGTTTCCCAGTTCTATCCAATTCCCCATTCATACACATCCAGACAGCGGTCGAATTCTAACTCTTCAATGCGGTTCCGCAAGCAGCCTCCCACATATAACTCATCATCTTCAAAATGTCTGCCAGAGTCCTCTGTCCAAGCTTAATCTAAAACCCAAGAACTGCCTAATCCAAGCCGCAATAAGATCCTGGGTCTCTGGCTCAATGTCCCAATCCCCTTATGCCTGATAGCCCTTCACTCACTTGCCTCATAGCCACTATCCGTGATTTTGGGATCACCTCTACTATTGAAGCATGGCGCAATTTGATCCAAATAAAAGCTATGTTGGTGCCTGAAGTTTATTTACTGCCCAAAAACTAAACTGGACATTTTTCTTGGATGGAGGGAGTGTAAGTTAACTTAGTTTATTGTGAATTCAATATCTTTTTCTGGCATTGTATGCGTCTGGGATTTTGTGTTTAAAGTTGCTTGATGGAATTGAATTTTTGGGATGGTTTGGATTAGGGTACAGCTAGTTGAGCTTGAGGGGTTACTGTTTAATGCTGATTCTCGTACATGAAGGCAAGCCAATTTTTTTATAATATGATGTCCTGCATTGTTTAGGGAAGTGAGTTAACAAGCTAATTTTCAATTGTAATAGACGAATACCTCCTACATTGTTGATATAAACCTACAATTATGATCTACACTCTTATGATATGTGTTCTTATTATTCTTCAACCTACTTCGTGTTGAGTCGAGGAAAAGTGTCTGCGCGGATGTGTGTGTTGGGGTGGGGCTTGATTGTTGAATCGATTTATTGAGTTTATCACACGAGCTGCTGATTTGTTATGGTGCATGGAGAACTCGTGCTAATTGGTAAAGAATTTAACTCTGCATATACAGAGTGATATTTATCTGTCAGGATGTTACATGGTAATCATGTTGGGCTAAGTTTTAACTCTTTAATAGATGATGATTTGTACACTTTAACTATATTTTAATGAATTTGATGTGGGTGGTTGTTTGGTGTAGTGATTAGGCACACACTTTTAATGGTAAAGGTCCATGATTCAAACCTCGGCCGCTAGGTTTAAAAGAAAACTAAATTATAATGAATTTATAATTGATAGTTATTCCAAATAGTCATAAATATGTCGAGTCATGCTTTGTTAGTAATTGTAGATGGAATGGTTAATTATTTTCATGTTGAGTGGCACTAGTAATCAGGGCCACGTCAAACCATACTCATTGAGACCCCTACCACATATGGGCATACCCCTAGAAACACAATTTTAAAACAAGAAAACTATGATTTTTAAACATGTTGGTTAAGAGCTTACTTCTATTCTAATTTTCCATTTACTACTAATGTTCTTGTGCTCCCCTCCGTAGACATAATTTTAGTTGGAGTATATGAAGAATGATAATTTTAATTTAATTCTTGGGTCAATTCGGAAACAACCTCCCTGTTATCACATATTACAGGAGTAAGGTTGTGTATTGTTGACGGTTTGACCCTTACTTACCCCGCTTAGATGGGACCCTTTTTAGAGACATTGTGGCATGTTAATATATATGACAAATATGACAAATGATATGTACTAAATGTGCCACTGTCTTCCCCCTCTATCTGCACCACCTCCCCTTGGATAATTAGGCAGTATATAACTATATATTACATGCTATTGCATACACATTGTCTTAACTCCTAAATTCAGTTTTCATTCTCATAATTTGGCTGGCTCGATATCTGGGCATCTAGTTATTTGGCAATATTTTTGCTTTTTGGCATTGAAGTAGATTATTCTTTTCTTGCCCCATGGATTGATGAGAGAATTTGATGGATTTACTTGACGTCATGAAAACTTGAAAAGTTCTTTATGCAGCAATGTTACACACCATTGCTCTATTGAGTACTTTGTTCTTTGGAACACTTCTTCAACCAAACAATACGAGTCCGGATCTTCTATTACTTTTTGTGTGATACTCTCTCTTACATTCCCGTTAAGATCACGACACATGTTTTATTTTTATTTTTAAATTATCTTTTAGAAAACAAACAATACACATATCACATTCTTAACGGAGTGTCACGTAAAGTGTAACGGACGATCTATCCCGAAACAATACTGTTGCATCCTTTTCTCATAATATCAGTTCTACCTTTTTTCTCTTGGTTTGCTTAATAAAATTTTGGTCTGTCTTCTGTCTGTAGGACTATTCTTTGCCATACTTGGGGGAGTTTTGTTCATTCCAGGATTTTACTATACACGAATTGCATACTATGCCTACAAGGGCTATCAAGGATTTACCTTTGCTGATATACCACCTGTATAGAGAACATATATCTTTATTCTTAAACCGAGTTGATATACAGGTAGCGAATTATAAGTTTTATGTTCTTGTTTGATCATCTGTTACACTTGGATTGTGATGTGCTGTTAATAAGGTGCACCCTCCAAGAATAGGTACCACTTCTGTACAATTTGGTCTCTCGCTGTAAACATATTAATGCTATGATACTGAATAAATATCTTTTCCTCAGATTTGTTCTCTTTATGTAGTATTGCAATAAATTTGTGTAGCTTGATTACCAGTAGAAACACCATTTGATTATACTAGTAATCAAGCTAGGGTTACCAGTAGAAACACAATGTGATAGTCTTGAAACCATTAGCAATTCAATGCCACTTTTGATACAATACTACGATGCATTTATGGCCTGGATTGAGTCATTGTAAAGACAAGGGTCATTTTAAAAAAAAAAAAAAACCATTTGATTGTCTTGGATATTTTGTGGATCTGAGTATTGATTAGCATGTTAAGCGATTCGTTCTCCTGGGGTGTCTTGTTCTAGGAAGTGTTCAAAGTACATAAGGTACCCTTAAAATGGTTAAATAACTTTATCAATACTGTATTGGAACAGGAAACTAAGAGAGCTCTTAAGGTCTGTTAAAATAAGTTTTCAAGTTAATTAAGATTCATAAGAAAATCTCTTTGAAGAAAAGTTAAGGTCAAAGAGCTCTATGACTTGAGGTTGTTTGGCTAACCTTATTTTCAACATCGTAACTACAAACTACTGAGACCAACTTTTACATATTTGGTATACGAAACTCCTAGTTAACAGAACAAAAAGCTCATAAACATATATTTTCATAAATGTACCAAGAAGCAGGCATTTGAGTTTTTTAAGGAAATTATAGATTTGACTAAATACATGATCATTAGCACTCATCAAATAAGTGTACTACTACAAATGTTGGAGGATTTTTTTTTTTAAATATAAAGTGTCCTTATCATTTTATACAATTTAGAAAAGTTCTTAGAACCCTTGAAAGATCTCATTATCCATACATGAGAAGGTTTTTTAAAAGAAAAACTTATCAACCTCAAAGATGGATTTGGATCTTTTAGCTCATGTTTACTTATAAGTTATAGGGTCACAGACAAAAAGGTTTCCCAAAAGTTATAAGACAGGAAATACAGTATTTATTGATTTCGCTATTCACAGTAGTTTTCAAGATAGCAAACCATATATCTCAAGGATCATTAATCTAAACTAGAAAATGCAGTACAATATAACAACATTGACAATACAGATTCGATTATATACATATAACAGACCCAAGAACTCAATAGCTACAAATGTCTTAATCACATGATTGCACACTAGAAAGAACATCATCAAATTCCATTCTTAACTCTTAAGGATTCCACCAAAAAGGGTCATAAGGCCACCTCCGTGAACTCTCCCCTCTGTTATTTCCAAACAGGTTCCAGCATCATTGGAAGCTCTTTTGCTCCTCCCCTCTCGATTCTCAGAACTCGATGGTCTTGTAAAAGTCGAGGAGGCCTTCATTGATAGAGGAACCAGCACCTGAGGAGGTATCATCTGTTGCCTTTTGGCCAGCCTTTCCTGTGAATCCACTGTATCTGAGACAGCACTTACAGCCGATGAAGAGTTGCTGTTCTCAAAGTTGCTCCTAACAGTAGCACCATTAGAGGCAGCAGGAACGAGTCCATAGAACAGTCCAGGTCCAATCATGCTTCCTCTATTCTTGTCACAGCCGTTACCTAAGCTTCCGTGAGCAGCACACAGGCCGCCCCTTCCTCTGGCAAACTTTTCGCATTTCCCCTCTCCCCAACTGCATCGCTTGCCTCCGCCGTGAGCTTTGCAGAAGTCTGTGCTACCTTGTGCACTCTTTCCACAATTTTCAATTCTACAGCGCTTTCCTCCTCCATGCTTGACACAACAAGGAGTGCGTCCACGTGCACTCTTGGTACACCCGGGAACAGCACAACGTTTTCCACCACCGTGAGCAACACAATAGTTTGTTCCTCCGTGAACACTCTTCGGGCATATACCCCCTCCATCATACATGCAGCGCTTTCCGCCACCATGGGCCTTGCAGAGAGGAGTGCTACCCTCAGCACCTTTTGTGCACCCTGCAAATATGCAGCGCTTTCCACCTCCATGTGCCTTACAGTACAAAGTGCAGCCTTGAGCACCCTTGGAACAACCTAGAAATTGGCAGCGGCGTCCACCTCCATGGGATATGCACAAACCAATTTGGCCCTCGGCACTCCGAGTGCACCCTTCGACCTTACATCTCTTACCCCCTCCATGCCTAATGCAAAGGCCTGACTTACCACGTGCAGCTTTAGTGCATCCTTTTGGATACTCACAACGTCTTCCACCCCCATGAGCAATGCAGTCTGTTTCCGCGCCTAGTACAGTTAAGGTGTTTCAAGACTCCTTACCTCCATGAGCTTGCAGTAGCAGTACGACTCTCAGCACCTTGTTGCAACTGTGCTCTTGGCATTTTCGCCCACCACTATGACTAATACAAAGATTCTGTCGAATCTTCGCTGCTCCCTTTTTGGAACATCCTGGAAACTTGCATCTTTTAGGATTACTCATTCTGTTGTCGGATGACTTTGGACAGCCTGAAGGTTCAGATATTGTGCTCATTGAGTAGTCGGAGACAGATGAAGGCTCGGAGCTTATTTGAGAAAGATGGCAATTAGACTCTGGCACCAAAGTCCTGCGCTGCCTGCCTCCAGAAAGAGTTTTGTCTTCCCCATTCTTGGTGCCAAAAGAAGAGATGGCATATAACCACCAGATCTCTTTGCAGAAGTAGACCCCTCATCGATGACAGGCATTTGGAGTCCAGGACCAGAAAATACTTGATCACTATGTGATATACTCATTGAAGCTGAATAATTTAGAATGTTGGAAACTTCATCAGTGCTACCAGAGAGGCCAAGTTTGAGGATTGAATCATCCTCATATGGAAACTCTTGATTCATTATTAATGGGGGCCTCTTTCTCTTGGTACTTCCATCAGGGAAATAGTCGGCATTAGGTGTAGGACCGAATCCAAGGACCAGTTTGCAGACATCATCGGGAGCCTTTACAGGAGTGACATGGATAGTTGTCGGGTTATTTTGGGTGTGCCCAAGCATATCACCTTCCTTTCCTCCATGAAAGCAATCCAATCTTAGTGTTGTATCACCAAAGTTAGCACCATTCATGAACTCTCCACTTGAGAAAACTGCACAATTCTTGCTCATGTCCATTATTTCAGTCTATAATTATTATAAACAACCCTCAAACTAACCAGAAAATAATTTGCACTCAGTTGCTAAATAAGATCTTCATTACTTTATATATAAAACAAAAGAACGCGAGTAAGTGTCAATAATGCAGGTCCGCCACTCACAAAACCTGATGTATCTGCCCTGTCCATTGTATGAAACTGAAGCATGTGATTTTATTTTCAGTGAGCTGAAACTATGAATGGTGTTATATCAGGTAGATGCAGTGGACTCTATAAGGAACATCCTGACATGCAAATTCATTTCCCAGCCAGTAAGCCTTCACTCATACACCTGAAAAACGTAACAAGACATGTATACTCAGTATGTGAGCAATGATTTCCCCTTCAACTGTTCCAAATGCATAGCTTCCAAAAACGTAAGAAATAACACAAGAAAGTAAACGTTGCAACAAACTTTACAAAACAAAGATTCCTGAAAAGGAAAACTTTGAATTACTAAAAGTTAGTAAAACAAACAACAGACTGCTGCCTAAACTTACAGGCCCGTGCATAGTTGTTGCACAGGGAACCATTTGAAGAGTATGCACATTCACAGAAAATATACCATTTTCAATCTCCTCTGGGAGGAATTCAAGGTTTCTCTCGGTCCAGTATCTAGCAGACAAGTCAAGCAACAATAAAATACTGTAATACTAATGACTAATCCAGAGAGGTAAATTAAACAATATTTTCTGACTATATATTTCCGTTTTTACTGACCGACGGGGCAAGATTGCCAAATGCTAACGTAATGCTTATAGTACATAAATTATCTTGTAGGATGCATGTCTTCAACAAGAGGGCAGAAAATCGTAGATAAAAAAGAAAGCACAAGTCACAACAAATTCCCAGGGCAATGGCATCGATAACTTGATAAACTAAAAAACGAATTAAACCGGATATTGACTACGTTTCCTGTATCCTTATGAGGAACTTTATGAATAGCACTAAATAGAGAATATGGCTAATTCGATATGCCAACTGTATACACACATATCCATCTTATCTTAACCACTAATTCCTCTGTTCTTATGTGAACAAAAGTAGAAGGATGCAAAAACTACTTGCTTTAGATTCTGAAACTCTACTAAAAGCAAAAAACAAGAAAGTAGAAAAAGATATAATCATACTGATTGCATACAGTTAGAAAAACATGAACAATATCAAACAAATGTAGAGAAAAATATCAACCATCAACACATGCAGACAACTTATAAGCAACAAAATTTCAAGAAAACAAATAAATAGCTCTAAAACAAATTAAGTAAATGCATTGAAAGAAAAATCTAATCAAACTTCTAATTCAGGGAATATATATATATCATCAAAAATAGAATCTACCCACCCAAAAATTAATACAAGAATAAACAAAGAACTCTACCTTGTAAAATCCACATAGATAAAGAAAACAGAAACTATAAAAGAATGTAACAAATTCAACTAAACAAATTTGTTATTTGTTTTTTGGAAGGTGAAAGAGTTTACCTCTAGAATAATTTATTGAAGAGTTGGAAACTTTTGGTGAAACTAAGCTAAACCCAATAATATATCAAGGAAAATAAGAAAGAAAGAAGTGAGAAACTGCAACTTGTACGAGAAAGATGAAGAGAGAAGCAGCTAAATAGAAGTATTTTAAAATAAAAATAAAAAACCCACTCCTTACAATGAAAATCGAGCGGAAACGTCTATTTGGAAGTATCACCAAATGGTTGATATTCATCGGCTAGAAACAAATAATGAGACATAATAAGTTGTCATAGATTATCATGGGTTATGGACATGGACTTATTGTCAATTTGTCATAGAGTATTGTTCTTATTCTAAACATCGGTTAGGCAGTACGCCCTCGGTTTTTTTATTCGTAGTTACATTAAATTTTTTGTTTTAAAATATTTATCATTCTAGCATAAAAAATTATATTTCTACATTTTTAATATACTTTTTGACTATTTTTCTTATAAAATTATCAACCAATCAATAATATAATTTTAAATAATTATCATTTTATATTTTTAATATATGTTTTGATTACTTTTTATTTTTGTTAATTTATATGCGAATGACTAGAAGGATAAATAAAAAAACGGAGTGCGTACTGCCTAACCGATGTTTAGAATACGAACAATGTTGTTTACAATCCAAAAAATCATTATACTATAATAATAAAAAATTTGAAACTGAATTTTAAGTATATTTGTATGATTTTTTTAAAGAAATTAATATAATATCAAAATGTTTTAGAAAATGTATACCTAATGATATACTCTGTAACATATTACAGTGTGATTGAAAATTTCTAATAGAAAAACCAGAAACCACTATTTCTTGGACGGTTCTTTTAAACAAGCATCTTATATACAATTGATTTTGACGTTTACTTTTTAGAAACTGTTTTACTTTTCGGTCTATTTTGCCCTTAGTTTGTTATATGTCTCAACACAAAAATAAAAAATTAAACTAACACAAAAAATAAAAAATTGAAAACATCAAATTCCTTATTTTAGGTGATTGAGAAGATTTCATGAAGTAAATCCAATAATTTATGTTCACAAATTCGATATGTAATGAGAAACTAAAATTTTGTACAATTTCAGGTAAATTTTAGGAATGATGATTTAAAAAGTGATTTATTATAAATGGAGATTAAATATTGAAATTAGTCTTCATGAGAGGTGTTGGATGTAAATACCAATACATAGAGCTAAATCTCCATAGTTCGAGGGAATTGGTAGAAACGAGAAACGAAATATAAGCCGATGTTGAGATCCTATGCCCGCGACTCTTTTGACTTACATTTGAGGTGTCATTCACTTGTTTTAAAACCTAGTTGTATGGAGAGGATATCTAGTAGGGTTTTATATAAGTCTAAAAATACTTTGTGAGAACGCTTTTTTTATAAGTCTTGAATATAAAAGTATATTTTTGATAGGCTTGAAAGAGTTTTCTCCATAAATAGAAATTTCATAAGAATACTTTGAGATAAGATAGAGCGTAAGTCTTGTAAATATTTTAGTAGATTATAGTGAAATCTGCATTAATAGTGAATAGGTATGTCAATCTTAGCATAACTCGAACGGTACCCAACCCTAATTATACGAGTTGGGATTTTTGGTCAAGTTTTGAATATTTGGTCAGGTTATGTGTTTCCCAATTCTACCCGCTCGGTACGAGTAGTGTAGAATTGGTTATATGGTAATCCTATCCCAACCTTACCCGTGTATAAAAATACGTAAAATAATAAATTAAATAATTAACATGTAGACTCATTTTTTTAAGTTAAGTATATATGCTATTACGTTATAAATTTGTAATTCATGATAAGCGATTCTTTTAATGATAATTATTAATATCCTTGAATTAGTTTTCAAAAAGATTTACATAACAATCAATTAAATTGACATATTCGAATTTTTGATGTGAAACTTTGATCAATAATATATTTATATTCCTTATTCTCATAAATATAAAAATTAGGTAATATATTCATTTTTAAAATATTTTTATAATATTATTTTCTTATTTTTTGGTTATGTAATTAGAAATTATTATTTTATGGTCCAAATTTCAGCTCGAAAACTAAATATGCTAATCAAAAGAAACAATAGGGAGTAGTTTCTAGAATTATTTCATAACATGTAGGGACATAGTTCGATTGGTAAAGCCCAAAGTGTTAAAATGCCAAGCGGTCTGTATAACCCCCAGCGTAGTGTGGGTTCGACTCTCGTAAAAGAGCGACCTTAGCCCATGGAAATAGTTAAAAAGGAAAGCTACAGTCACTGTCAATTGAGACATCCCCGAAATCCAGCTCCTTACATTGATATCCCAATGATACGCCGAGGATCGTTAGTGTGACAGTTTCACACACTTTTAGAATTATTTCTTAACATAGTTAACAATATATTTGTGATCAAAGTTTCTACCCACAACACTAGAAAGCGAGAGGGCAAAAGAGGCGTCAGAGCCGTCTCCCAGGCCGTCTCTGTTCATCAATTAGAGGCGGGATGAAATAGAATCACCAGCGCCTTTTATCGTCTCATCGGCATCCGTCTCGTCCGATCAAACCAAGCCCACAAAATTTGGGGCTTCCCGACTCTAAACCCGTCTCCCACATTTTAATTGACCTGAAAGTCTTGACTCAATCCGTCTCCACTCACAATACTTTGGACTACAACACGTCTCCATATAATCAGCTGCCCGACTCCACAAGAACCCGACTCTAAGCTGTCTCATCCGACTCACACTTAGTAACTTGGAAGCTCTCCGACTTAAAATAAGGCCCTGAGCTCATTCGATTCCATAAGACCCGACTCGTAACAATTAAATAAAATCCGACTCGACCCGTCTCAGCATTAGAACCGTGCAAAAAAATTCCAAAGTTCCGTCTCCGTCAGCGCCCGCCGCATTTTTTTTAAAAAAGCAGGTTGCTGCGATAACGTGGAGCAACGGGGCACCTGTCCTCCCTAAAATCCATCCAATCATACAAAAATATAAAAATATCAAAGATCCAATTCATCCAACTCATACAAATAAATATAAAACATCAAAGATTCAAACATTAAAATATAACGATTCATATAAACTAAATATATTACGACATCAAACATATTAAGCATCATATTCTTTGACATCAAACATTAATTCATATAAACATTGAACATATTAAACATTCTATTAATATAAGCATCAAACATTAATTTATATAAACATCAAACATAAAATTAAAATAACAACCAAATTACCTATTCGAAACTTGAATAGGTATTTCCCCTGACAAAAATAGCAAAACAAATTAGAAATATATTATCATACTACATTGGTATTAAAGATAATAACAAAAATGAAAAAAAATGAATAAGTAAAATTACCTTTTGAATTCAACACTTTACAAAAAATAAATATAAATTAGAAGTAAGAACAAATACATACAAAATAGAGAAAGTGAATAAAGTATTAATAATTACACTCTTTAAAATTAAATACAAAATAAAATTAAATTTAAGGTTAGTAGACAATCAAATTATGGAAATAAAATTAATAACATAAAATAAAGAGGATATTATGTTGTGGGTTTGGGAAAAAATTGTTGGAATGATGATAATGTGAGATATATATAGGGGAAAATGAAAATCTGGAACCCGTCTCCGTCCGTCGTAAATGGCGCGCCATTCATGAAACCGTGCGTAAGTAGTCGCCATTTGAAAATAAATTATTTGAATTTCCCTCAATTTTTTTAGAAGCGGAAATCTGAGAATTGAAAAACAAATCTCCACGTCCAGGCTCTATACTTCTCCATTACGGAAAAAAAGATTGCAATTTTTTTTTAATTCCGATACCAATCCGACTCAGCTTGACGCTATAGGCGTCTGCGAGAAAAAAATAGATACGGTTTGCAAATCAAACTCCACATGCATGAACAAGTATCAAGAAATATAAATACATATAAGGTTTTGAACACAATATCAAGCAATAAATACAAGATACACCCATTACACTTTCATTTATTGTTACATTTTACATCACGAAGTTTAATACAAAGTTGCAAATTACAATATGAAAAACTTGTAACTTAAAATATTTGATTATTAATTGTCTTGGTCTTCTAAATGTGTCTATGAAACGCGTTCGAGTGATACGACCGTAATCTGAACCATCTCCATGATCGGATACCACATAAATCCTCCTCTTGGCTTAAACAGCATGGTTAACCAAACGACAACATCATTGATTACATCCCAGTAAGGCAGGAGAGGTTGTTGTTCTTCTTGGAAGATATCTTACGATTATTAAGCGAGAGACATCGCATTTGCATATAGGTCAATCATTTCGACTTCTCGCGTTCGATCATTCTGCGACACACAGCTGCCTATGATGTCTCGTTGCATTGATACATAGCGGAGATAGTATACTTGTTGTGCTGAGGATGTTAGGATAAGCGGGTCGTCTTTAAAACCTGCTTTTGTGTTTGATTTGAACCGTTTCGTTCTTTGGATACCCAGCACATTCACTTGTGTGAGCCAAAAACATTTGAAGAGGGCAGCGATTAATAAGTAACTTTCAATATACGACAACTCCCAGATCTCCTCTAAGACTTACCATGGTAGTCAACATGATCCTTCGTCTTGGTAGCATGAACCGCGACCGCAACGCGTATTGTAAAGTCTTCTTTGTTACTATCGCCACACTTTGATATCAAAAATAGTACCACGTTGATGTAGTACCGCTTTATACCTTTTGATTTTACAGTGTGGGACCTAGTAGAAAGAATTCTCGAAGTGTCCGTGTGTGTCCATGTGTCGGACATACTTTTTGAAACCATTCGTGAAATCATTGAGTGACGTGCGATTTCTGCATGCGTCTGTCGCATTGAGTTCAACTCATCAAACCAATCATGGTAGATCGACAAAGCGTTATATGTTTAGTTAAATTGTTATATCACATAAGAATTGATTAATTAGAATGCTAAATATACCCAACTTTCTTGAAAGAGTTTAAGTATGCTTGGTGTATTCTTAGGAGAATATACACGTGGTAGTGTTCTATAGTTCTTCCATTAGGTATCTATGCTTCACTACAAGCGTGTCGCGTCACGGGTAATGAAACTGATAAGCGAAGCGAGTTTGTTTATCCATCAGATCCAGGTGCGTCGTTGCCTCTTCCAATTAGATTTAAGGTTGTTTGATCCACCCAAGCCGAAATACGTTGATCAAAAGTTTGAAACCTCTTTGACCAATGTGCCTCGCATATTGACCCTTCTTTCTGCCTTTTGCCTTACCAATTTTTCAATCCTCTAAATATCTATAAACATTTGTAAGGTTAGTTAGATGAGTAAGCATATAAAATAGTATGAAAATCTGATAGTAGAAACTTCGACTCGAACGGGTACATCCATCTATACTGCACGGGACCTCCATTTAAAGATTCATATGGCAAATGTACCGGTTGGTGTTCCATTACATAAAAAAAAGAAGGTGGGAATATCTTTTCCATCTTACAAATTATCTCAATGATATTCGCGAGTCTCAGCAGCGTTCCGCATTTAGAGTTGTTGTGACATATCGCGAAAGAAATAACACACCACTACGTGATTACCATTATGTGATTAGGCTGAGGGAGATGAAGGAGTGCTACGGGGAGTAACTATTGCACAATAATATGTACATCGTGACCTTTAGTCGGCTAAAGTTCACATTTAACACGTCTTTTAATGTTTGAAGCGTATCCATCGGGTAATTGTAGATGGGACAACCATTTCTGAAATCTTTCTACATTTTGAGGGGTTCCAAAGTATAAGTCGCTTTTGGTTTATGTTTCCTCCGCTGACATCCAGCATATGCAACTCTGGTCTTGAACAATGAGTGCGATGTAAGCCTCGGCCGTTTGTATCTTTCGTCTTCCACAGGAACATCCATTATAGTATGTAATACATTTTACCATTGTTCTTTTCATGTGCATGAAGTCGATGTTGTGTCTGAGTTTTTGTGCGGCCAATAACTCAATTCCCAAAATATGCTTTTCTTGCACAGTTGTGATTGAGCATTATACCCCCGTGTCCCCTTAATTAGAATATTTACCTTTTCAAACACATCGAGGATCCCAACCCACACATCTGCAAATATATGACTCTATCAAGTCGTTCCTTCTGGTGCAAATGCGGATAAGTGTCCCTTTACAAAAACATTTTTTTGCATTCCTAAGGATGTCACATGCCTTGAAGGGCGGTGTGATGAGCCAAGCAATGTTTTCGACCTTATTAGCAATACGTAGCTTTA
>JADFUC010001961.1:0-49935 GCA_019722365.1 Lithospermum erythrorhizon | reverse complement strand
AAGTTACGTATTGCTTAAAGCATTTAACTTCGGGTTTATAAATGCCCGTACCTAGTATTCTCATTCAAAAGTTATCCCATCCATTAACCAACTCCATATCTATACAATATATCTCAAAAAGACAGTAATGCCGGCAAGGCTACAATGGAAAGTAAATACCGTATCCTGAATACAAAATAATTGCCGACAAGGCTAAAGTCTGAAAATGAAATACAACAATCAAGCCACGGTTGACAACACAACAAAACGAGACTGTTATGAATAATTATGCATATACCCAGGACTACCTGATAAGGCCATATCATAAAATTCCAAAGTAGATTTATATCAAGATACGAGCAGATGTCGGTACACAGAAGAAAGACAACGATCAGTATCTCTACTCTATCAACCTAATAAATTTTAATATCACAACTCAACAACTAGGCAACTCAGCAACACAATCAACTCAACAATTTTATCAACTCAACAACACAACAACTCAACAACTCTATCAACTCAACAACTCTATCAACTCACAACTCAACGACTCAACAACTCAATACAACTCAATATAAGTCCGGATTTCTATTGAACTAATGCGCATGAGTGCATCAACTCCTCAACCTCGCAGGAGAAACTTATGCCCGCCGACATACGCTATCACCTAATCGTAACGAGGTACGGCTAAATCACCGAATCAGAACGAAGTAATGGCAAAATACCGGACAATACAACTCAACAAACAACATCAACTCATATAAACTCCTTCCTAATACGACCAACACCACCTCAAAACACCTATACCCACCTACGGCACTACGTACACAACCCAACGCAAAGTGAAATAAAACAACTTTCAACCAAAACACCAAAAATCATACATTACAGGATGAAAATACAACCCCAAGCCAAAGCACACAATCAACAATATATAACCAACACATCCACACATCATCTCCTACAGTGGAATAATAATGAACATATCCTCAAGACAACCAACAAGTACAATAACATATACATATACAAAATGGAGCAGTAAACTCCCATGAGATTAGTACTCACCTTGGCTAGAAATAACAATGCTCGCCTAATCAATCCGAAGTTCCTTTCCCACGCTCCGCCTAATCAAACACCCGAAATACAATTACTACTCACAACAATTTTAATCCTTATCTTCCTAACTTTTCAACCCATTTTAGTTACAAATTGACAACTTGCTATAGATTGCTAATTATGTTTCAATGACCATTAAAATGACGACTTCAACTATCCCGACTAAATCCCCATAATCACTAACACCTTAACCAAAATACTAAATATTTTCAACCAATTTCAATTAACCTAAAATATCAACTTTTCCAACTAATTAACCCATTTCTAACAACCTTTATCCCTGCCAAAAACCCAATTACTACTCAAACCTACTAAAACTAATTATAATTCACCCCCAACATAATACGCCCAATATTATAAAATTCAAAAAGTCAACTATCCATCTCAACACATTTCAATTCCATAAATCAAAGTGTTATCACTTCCAATACTTACAATCTAAGCTTAGGTAAAATTCTATACCATTTTAAATCTCAAAACTCAAAGTCAACCCAAATCACAAAAAGTCAAGATCCTCAAACATCAAGAAATACTCATCCAAACTCCTAACTTTAACTCAAAGACAACTAATTTAAGGCCCAAGAATTGCTTATAGCAAATAAGATTCAAAAAATCCAAAGTCAACAAAGTCAACTCAACCGAAATCACAAAATACTAAAAAAGATCCGACCTTTTTACCTTGAATCAAGACGATGACGGTGGCAAACTCTCCAAGAAATTCGGTGTCCAAAACTTGCATTTTGTAAGAGAAATCGGAGAAAGAAATTTCGCGGGGGAGCAGGATGCTGTCAGCGCTGGAAGAAGTTAAGAAGGCGCTGATGCCTTTTCGGGCCTTGTCAAGTTGCGCGGTTAATAAGGCCCAATAGTTTTATGCGAAACCATCAAGCTTTTAATTCAATCTATACTGCTTTAACTTATCTCGACAACCAACTTCCAAACATTACATTTAAATTACCACCAACTAATATCATTACCATCCCATCACAACTTTAAAATTCTCAATAATGAATGTACAATTAACCTAATCGATTCGCTGTATTATCAACTATTCAACTTCGAAATTTTTTATTTCTCTCTTCGAAATACTCACCGAATTCAGTATACTATTACAACAATCTTAGTAATGAACGGGTTATTACAGCCTACCCACCTTATAAAAATTTCGCCTCAAATTCATTCAACCCACCCATCGAGCAATCTCAACGCACCTTTCGACACGCCCTTATCAACTAACATCACGACACCTTGTCACCCGCTCAAATTCTCTCAGTATAGTATCTGTCTTCGTAGCTCCCATAATATCTTATGTCAATTGACTTAAGGCAGTGGCCCTCTTACCCCATAACACAACATTCAACCGACAAATTTTTTCTGTTCAAACTTATCATCTCGTATTATGTATCGCTTCACACATTATCAATCTTAGTGTTATGAACACCCTCGGTTGCCTCCATAATACCACTAAAAATTAAAATTCATATCACCGATACCGATACTGTCCACTCATAATTCGTGTCATCATAATACCCCATTATCAACGATTAAGTTCATTCATGAAAAGCGAATTCCCTTATCAACCCAACTCACCAAATTATGCGTTACTGATCGTTTTGACATTCGAATGTAGTAATTACCCAAGGTTTCCCAGCATACGACTAATGTGTAACTCACCACCAAATTTCTATCAAGACGTTTTGTTAACAAATTCCTTCCTCAATTACTAAATACATTATCAACTCATCACCTAAATATTCCACCATGCACATTAATGCCCTCGCGATCTTGTCAAGTCTTAATTTACTTATTAGTACTTCACTAACTCAAATTCCCACAATTAACCATTGGCTCATACCACCAAAATCAACCATTACTACCCCGTGTACCTTTAACACTCACTTTCACCTAGGACTTGATGCTTCGTCAATCATACTTCTCCAGTGATGAGATTCGCCTAGTTAGTGTTACTTTACCGGTATATGTCGCTAACTTTCCTGAGCAGTTATCCAACTTCCTTTGAACCAGCACGTATTTCAACTTTTAACTCACAAGATCCTCAGGTGCATTGCCGCATAATTATCATGCTAATATCTCCCATCGCCTTGGTTGATATCTTCATCTATACCTCGATAAATCACTCAATTCAACTCTTATTCCAATTATCTTACAACTCAAGAACACACGATTTCCAAAGTTCCAAATCCCCACTCACACCGTTTTACCAGATTCGACACCTATAGTTTCACCCAACTCCTGTATTCTAGAATAAGGTCCTACTGCGACAATTCCCACTAACACTTTTCCTCCAAAATATTTTAGATATACAAACATATTTCAATCCCTCTAACACTAGCAACTTTATGCAACATGTAACAAAATATTTGTGTGAAGTAAATTATCCATGCTCCAAGATAAGATATGATGTACAAAGGATTCAATTCATCATTCACTGGGAGGCATACAATACATTCTTCATATAAATTCTGTTCATTTAGTGGACTCATATGTCGCCTCTTCTCGAGCATTCACCACTTTACACTACCACTGCGGATTTGATTCCTCGCTTTTGTGGTTATCTCTGAACAACAAGAGTAATCAAATTCATAAAGCTCACTTATAACCTAATCAGGTATTATTTCAATTATATGAGTCTTCAGTCTCATAAATGAACTCATACGATTTCATGTTATTTCAAAGCACGAGCTTATCAATAAAAAATTCTTCAAGAATATTCAACTCGCTTAATTCATATGGTCACACTAAGCCCTTAATTCTCTAAACTAGTATTATAAATTATAACTAAAATCTTATTTGTATTGGATACATTAACAAGTGTTATATACTAATTGTCATTTTAGTAAGCATGTACCGGGTACCTAACTAGTCTTCCTCGGGTCTAAAGGATAATCAAATCTTTAGCATCCGTCAACTCTTCCGACCTCTCTGAGACCCTTCCAATATGGATATATAATTTCCATTTGTCTTTAAATTAACAAGGCCACGACTTCATCTATGGTCTTCCCGATAGTGAAACAAAGATGACCTAAAAAGGGGCATCCACTAACGCTGCATCACCCCCAACTCAGAAAGCCATGAGAACCTGGCCGGTGAAATAATAATCGGTGGCAGCACTCCAAAAGTAGTATCTTCAGATGCTGCACTACCTCGATCAAGGCTGGAACCTGGACGGTAAAATCGCAGTCGGTGGTCGCATCAAAGTGGGTATCCACAATTGTGGCCCACCCCGACTTCATAAGCAAGAACTCATTAGGTTAAAAAACATAGCTCACAAGATTGGAATGGGCCTTTCCTGACTCAAAATATATGCATTTTGACAGTGTATACATTTAATGAACCCGAGCAAGGATTCTCGTGAATCCCGATCGATAAACAAACTATAAATATGTCAAGTTCATCACGGTAATTCAGTTGAATTCGATGGTAGATAAATATGAAATAAAAAGTAGTCGGGTCAACCGATGATGATTCAATAATTCCGACGGATGATGGCCAGTCCCGAAGTTATATACCCGAAGGCATATTGCCATATTTATTAATAAATTATTATTTAAAAACAATCTATTTTACAAAAGATAAACATCAAAGATGATAAAGCTTTCCAAAATAATTCCTAACTTAATCATCACAATTCAAGGTTTCAAATTCTAACGAAACTTAAACTCTCTATTTTCATATACAATAATAATAATAATACATTATTTTTTGTTTTGTTTTTATTTTGTTACGGCATGGGCGGAAAAGGTCGAAATAATCAAGTAAAGTACTAGAATCTTACAAAATTAATTGTAACGGTAATGCATGATACTGTCCTAATCTCTTCACCAACTCATATTTTTTTTTCCAAGTGCTCTTTACTTATTCAACTAAATAGTATATAAAAGAATGTACAGAATATATAAAAGAATTAAGTACATAATATATACAGAATATATAATATAATAGCTAATATATTTGTTTGAATATATAACAAATAAATGAGTCATAATATATTAAACAAATATAATTTTTTTTCATAATTCATACTAAGATTCTAAAGTTGATTTAGGCCATTAACGTGTGTAAATCTGATTATTTATTCAATGCTATATTACATTAAACAATCAAGTAAAGTAGTGGATGACTTCAAAATATATAAATATAATTATGAAAAAGCATAATATAATCATATAATAATAACATAACATGATTACATAAATTATAGGTTGATTATATATTAAAATAATTAAAGATTTAGTGATCGTGACATACGAATATGCCACAATAAACTCCTTTAAATGAATCAATCTTCCTATAAGTCGAGTTTGACTCAGGATCAGATCGAGGTATTACAAGAAGTCCCTATAATAGGTTATCATTCAAAGTCCTCAAACGACATCGATGATGCATCGAGATCGCAAAGCAAGATTAAAATGGAACTCGCAATAAAGCCTCAAGTCATTGAAGAATCACAAACTCGACCGCCTACGTATGGGAGGCAGTTGCTAACTAGCACGAGCATGATACTAAATTTCCATTAAAAGCAAAGCGTACACACAACTGCTATCCAATAAGTCAAATATGAACCGATGCCACCATAAAGTGAGCAACAATGGGAAGAAAACCTTAAATACCAACACATACCATTCATGCTGAAAACGGACATTAGCCCAGCCTAACCCGACACCTACTACGCATGCACTGCCTGGTGGGGCAACTGTAGACAAGGAAATTAATAAAAAATAATTAAAAACGACAAGATCTAATTTCTAATCAAATTAATTAAATCGAGCCACTGTGAGAAATGCCACGTGGTTGGGATTTTTATCAACCCAACTTAACGTAAAACCCTAATAAACAAGCGATTTTCAGGCCAGTCTCCGAATAAATGTACATTAAATTTAGGTTCGAGGCTAAAAAATCCCTACCATGGTTCAAATCGCCATGTGGCCCAAATTAAAAGTTCTCAAGTTCAAAACAGCACTCCAAAAGCGCGGGGTTCAAAATGAAGACCTTAAGTGTCCGGGGTCAACATGAAATATATTTGACCCAAAGAGAAAGATCCGAACCCTTCTTGTCTTAAAATAGGCGCCTATATTATTACTGAGGAAAAGAAATTCCTAACATTCGATTTCAAGCTCGTATCTTACACAAAATTCAACTAAGATCATGATCCAATTCGAAAATAAACCAACCAATCAAGCAAGTATTCAAGCGATTTGGTTTATGATAAATTACCTATATTTCAAAAATAGAATCAAGAAATCATTCAGAAAATACCTGAAAACATTTGAGAAAAACAGAGATCACCTCTAAATTTCTAAGTTCAATATTTTAAAATGCCGCAACAACACCACTTGGGTGGTCGGAATACCATCCAAAGTACCAAAATAGTCGAAATTAAGATTACTACACACAAACCCAAGATTCTTCTTCAAGTTAAGCAAAATCACGAGAATCAATACGCATTTTCTCAAGAACGCCTAAATATTAAGCACAAGCTAAATACCCCGATTATTCGTCAATCTTGCATGAACACATGAAAATCTCAAATTTGATTCATCAAGTTCCGCATAGTGAATACAATCAACGCTCAAATTCTTATAGTTGAAATAAATCGAATTTTTATGATTAATTGAAAGATTGCTCTACTCTTAAAACAAACCTCGAACTAGACAAAGGTATACTAAATACTACTCATCTTTTCCCCTCCTAGCTAAGAAGAAAGTACATGACACTCCTTAAGCCAGTTTCTTATTAGACACTCTACTGCTTAAGTGACACATCGTGTTTGCTTATAGACTACTTCATGCCAAGAACTTCATTTCTATAAATAGCATAACCAAAGAAAAGAAACATAGACAAAATTTGCCTCCTCCTTTCTTCATTAGCCAGCACTCCCTCTCCCTTTCCTAAAAAAAAAAAAATCCTCTTTCCTTGATGTGCAAGTTCTTCTAAATCATAATCTTAAAGCTTCTTTTCAAGTTTCACATGTAAAATGGCTAGCATATCCTTTATTGGTTATATAACCCGGAAATAACCCGCCACGTTTAAGTATTAAGAGAAAAAAACATTTAATAAAATCTAAGGCCAGCGGTATGGACACGGAGGAGATTAAATATTGGGGAAATTATTAAAAATACTATATCGTTGACGGGCAACTCGGGCGTATAAAAACAAAAATTGGAGAAGGTGAAGCATGGCTTGTTTTGAAATATGAACTGTAACTCGAAAATAATTTTAGGTACGTAGTATCGTTGGTGATATATATATTTTATCATTTTGCTATTTAATTTAATTACTATAACACAAAACCATAAATCATTCCATTGTTGAGTTAGCTAACTATAGCGAATTGTGTTAATTAATTTGGGTTAAGTTAACTTAACTATAGTTGAGTTAGCTTACAAGTAAGCTTTCTAATATCAAAAATAAAGAAAAGCTTCATCCTCCATTTTCTCCAAAATATTTCTTCCATTTCAAATATGGAACAATTCAAGTTTAAAGTTATCTCTTCAAATAAATTGATCATCAAGGTATTGATTTCTTGAATTTTGAATCTATTTATTTTTGAGTTTAAAGTTCACTTTAATGAAGTTAGTTGACTGTATTTCAAAGTTTGAAATGTGTATTATGAACATGTATGTATAATATGAGGTTGGTTGGGACGATGCTTTGAAGATCTTGATTTATATCGCATTACTTTTCTAGAGCTACTGACTAAGGAAAATAAGAATTAATATTAAATAAAATTATATGGTGGTTATTTTATTTACAAGCACGTTAAGGATATGAATCTGAACCATAAAGAAAAGTTTTGATTTTTTGAGTCATTTGGTAATTTTTATTTAATTTTCAAAGTAGTTGACTATCATGACTTTTTAAAGTTAAATAAGAAATAATAGTAAACTACTCTACAATTATTTGAAATTTAGTTATAAGTATATTTTTAACCTATGAAATAGATTTGAAAATAAATTTTTTATTTTGAAGTCTTTTGTATTTATTATGATTTTTGGAAGTTAAATGGCTAGAAAGTGTATAAAATATGAAATAAATATCATACCTTTGAGAAAAATAAAAATATTACATCTGAAAATTTCCTATTGTACCGTGAGTACCTCGGCCCAATTTTGGAGTGATTTGAATGTTTTTACTATTTTTGGTGATTTAATTACTAAAAACATATTTTGAAACCAAAAGGAGATGAATTGGAGTTTGAAAATAAATTGATGATACTCCAGTAACCTGAAGTTGTATGAGTTATATACCAAATTTGGTACTTTTAAAATGATTTAACTATTTATTTTGATTTTCAAAAGTAAAATGAGTAGAAATATATTTAAATGGAGAAAATGATTTATTGTATAAAAATATTTTAAGGGTAATGTTGGGCTCCTAAAATATATTTTGAGCTATGATACTATATCGGGGTTTTGGATTTTATTAGGTATTTATTTAGAAATAAAGAAGAGAATATAAAAGCAAATGATTAATAATATTAACAATACGCCTGCTAGAGTCGAGCGAGGATCGGGGAGCTTTGAAATACTTAGGTATATGCTATAGCGGTTTCAAAGATAAAGGCGATTACATATCTCATGTATGATAACTTATTACATACGGCGTTTATGCTAAGCCGATATATATATGTTTGTCGCTGTCGAGTCAGGTAAATAGTTGTTTATATTGTATATAGGGTGCTTCATAATGATATGTTATATGGGCATGTTTAAGCATGGGCCGATGAGCTGCATGACGAGATATACATACGACGGAGATTTATCACGGTTTGTGATAGTCAGACAACGTGCCTCTACTTGGCCCAACTGGCTGACGGGCTGATATGCTTCGATAGCCCAAGAAATTTTATGATGCCGTTGATGTGTTCTCATAGCCTAAGAGCCACAGACAAGCGGTAGATGTGCCTTCTACTACATGCTGTAGATAAACCCTTGTATCGACTTCCGACACAAGAAAGCTCGGGCCGGGCAGTGTAGTATGTAAGTGTATATATATATCTATATATATATATATATTTATACATATGCTCGTGGTTAATTTTTAATGGGCATAGGAGCGTGTGTTTATGACGGGGATGTTAGTATTATGTCGACGGTGTACTACAAGTCTCGCCGACGGGGTTTACAGATTCACAGAACTTCTATATTAATTCATAAGTCAGGTATTTGGATACTAAACGCACAAGGCTGACCTTGCACATTATTATGCCCCGTGTTTGGCGATTTAAATTATGTCTATAATTATATGTGCATTTATACATGCGCATGTATGTGTCAAGCTGTTACCAATTCGTGCGATAGCTTATTCACTAAGCTTAGCAGCCTATCCCTTTTCTCTATGGGCGGGCGCTTATGCCTAGGTTTTGAAGGAGTCACCGAGGTTACACAGAGCCGCATTGACAAGTTGCCGAATAAGAATCGTATGAGACTAGTAGTGGCTGTGTTTTCAACAAATATATTTCTTTCATCTTTATGAATTCACTGACGTTATTGCCATTATTATAATCAAAATAGCATTTCGAGATTATAAGCGAATGAGAATCGGCCAGCTTCTTTATGTTGATGTATTTTGACGTAGATGTAGTTCACCATGATGGAAAAAATATTTAAATTAATATTAAATAAATTCATTCTCTATCATTATCCATCAGACAAGCGACTGATGTTTCATGTTGTTTACGATCCTTAACCTGGGGGCCTACCTGGGGTGGGTCGTTACATAACTAGTTTTACAATTGCTGCTATTTAATTGAAGCTAAACTCATCCATTAATGATCATTATAGTTCATATTTAATGGTTTAAATATAAGTATGTCAAGCTATAGGGCTACAAATTGCCCACTAAATTCTTGTCAAGTATGTAGTAAATTGATTACTTATAATGTACACAAACTAAATTATAGAATCATATGTTAGTTCTAGTTTAACCACGTATTGTGACTTTGACAATAGTTCAAATTTAGATTGATATAACTAATATAGTTCGATATGTACAAAAAGTTAAAATGGGCATAAGAGTATATCGTAAAATGTGGGATGAAAATTGCCAAGTTCAAGAGTAGTTCACAAATCTAGTAGTTGTTGTTAGTTAAAAGTTACTAAAATAAAAAATAATTGTTATTATTATGTGGTTTAATTGTGATATCGGCATTGCTTCAAGCCAAGAAAAGTTCTTGATATCATTTCGTAATTTGAGGTGAGTATTTATATCACGCCGTGACATAACCTTTCATATATATTGTGTATATGTAAGTTGTGTAGTTTTACTAAATGAGTTATATATACAGATATGTAGATATCGAGACTTTCGACGCTGAAACATTACATAATCACCGCGATATTCGAAAGTTATGAGTACATATTTCATGTATGGTAACTTTATTATACATATGGTGGCTTATGTGTGTCGATATATATATGTGTGTCAGCTGCTGAGTTGTGGTAAATAGTTGTCTATATTGTATATGGGGCTTGATAATGAAATGTTATACCAAGTATGTTTAACTATGGGTCACGAGTCAAAAAATTTAATTTACATATACATACGATGGAGATTTATCGTGGCTTCCGTGGATAGTCAGATAATCGCCAGCTTCGCTAGCCTAAGCAGCCACAGACGCGTTGATGCTGCTGATAGCCTAAGAGCTACGCATGCGGCCGATGCGCCTCATAGCCTAAAAGCTGGGCTGCATACGCAGACGCGTTCCCGTACTACATGCGCCGGTAGAGATAAAAACCTCATGTTTAATTTTAATAATACAAGAGGCTCCTCGTGTCAGGAGTACTTCCGCCTACTGGGTGTAGGTAGCGATCTAGTTGTATTTTTTCCTCCGTTAGGTGGGCGTAGACTCTAATAGTACGTTATTGACTGTGATACGGATAGTTTATTTCGCTTTGATTATTTGATTTGATTAGGTTTAGTCGGATAGTATCAATTATTCCGATTATTTGAGAGGTGGATTATACAAATTACCGAGACTATATGTTTACATACATATATGCGTGATTAGTTATGGTTCATTATATAAATATTCAATAGCTTCCATCTCACCCCTTTATTCGGGGACCCCTTAATTTTGTGGGCCAAGGGAGACGCTCGTGTGGCACCATCTGCTAAGCAGTGAGTCGAAATATAATCGTAGGTACGCTTCGGGTGGCTAGATATCCTCAATAGTCTTTACTGTACCCAGTCGTGTCAAAGCATGCATTTATAAACGTGTTGTATATGATTTGTACGACGGATTTAAATTTGTGTCAGTAATATTGTTGTCGTTTTAAATCACCATCCGGCATAGCCACGTTGTATTTTTCTTCATTCTTTCGTCCGTGTCGTATGGTGACTCGGCGTTCATGTTGCCGGCGAACATAACCTCGTATGCCGACTCCGGGCGGGTCGTTACGGCATGGATTCCATGCAGAAAACACGCCGTTGCTGCCTCGCCCGAAAGTGATCAAGATCATCAACAAGGTGTCGGGACAATCCACCTTCATAATCGATCATCACTACAAAGAATAAACGCTAAGGCCGATATAGTACAAAGTTTAAGCGCATATCGCTTCACAACTTAAATCAAATCCTAAAATGGCGCCTAAATTCACTAAGCCCCCACTCTACAACAACAAGTCGCTATGTCAAGCCAGAAGTACGCAGTTAGTTTTATTAATCGCTTCAACAACTTGCTTCTCGCTATCACTCTATACAACACGAGCTCTGAGTCAAGTCCCACCAAAGACAAGTAGCATATTGCTTACTAAGTCCCACCACAAAGGTGAAGTTACACTCAGCAATTAAATGCAAATCCCACACTACAAACAACAGTAAGATGTCCATCAAGTCCGAATGTACTCCATCAAGTCCAAGACCCAAGATCGTCCATACAACAACACCGGGATTACGCCGCTAAGTGCTGCCCTACTGACCATATCCAAGTCTAGACCGCCTCGAGTCCATCAAGACCAGACACATATCATCCAGCTTTCCACCATGAGCTCCTATCCAACCTAAATCAAGTCAAATCAAGCTCAAGTCAAGCCAGCTCATACCAGCTCCTATCAAGACCCATTCAAGTCAAGCAAGCCTGCACATCTCTTCACAAATAGTCAAGAACGCCAGGATCCATAGTTTGCACGTACGATTCTCTTCGATTCCGTTAAACTTGTACACCGAGGAATTTTCCTCTTACAAGGAGTTTTATTTGTACCCTTTTATACACTAGCTGGTTCATGTGCTAATGGTTTAATTTAGTGTAAATATCATGATGTAATAAAGACGTATGTAGGACATTTGTTGACTAATGGCTCTAAACATTTAATCTTTTCTTTGTCCTTACTTTGAGTAATTTGAATTATTAATATTCTTGAAACGTAGCTAGTTAGTCGTTTCCTTGTTATGTTCGCTTATAATTTAAATTGCTTATAAATTGATACCGATTTTTTCATGAAAAGCTAATATGTCAATATTAACTTAAAAACAATAATAAGCAATCTTCAACACCACATTATTAAATTTCATATTAAAAATATAAGAGTATTTAATACGTAAAAACTACTTAAATAAAATTGTAATCCTTATTCTGCAGTATTTTACTATTGCCTATACTTTCCTGTTTGCTTTAGCCTTTGTAGCTGGTTGTCTTTTTTTATTTGGTTGATTCTTGTCATGATATTCATTTTTCTCTTCGCCTTTCTTTCGCTTTTGTTTTGGTTCATTGTCCTCTAAGATTTTGCATTTTCGTGTTCTCTTAGGTTGTGTTCGCTTCTTTATTTGAGTGTTTTTGTTTTCTTTAGATGTCTAGATAGCTTGAAATTGGGATTTATCTTTTTCATGCTCGTTTTCACTTATTTGATCTTCTGTTATCTCACAAAAGTGATCTTGGGTTGTAGTTTCAATCGTGACATCCTCAAGTTGTCCTGCTTTCTCATTAGTGACATTATCCAACAACTCGACATCTTCAGCTATGGGAGAGAATTTATTATATGCAACTTCTTTCTTATTTAACTTGAATAAGAATTTGTAACTTATTGACTCCGTTGAGCAAAGTCATTTATACCATATCGAATTCAAATGATCCTGCAATTGAAATATTATTAAAATTTTATATAATAATAGTTTTACTTATAATATTTCTAAAGAAAGTGTTTACCTTAAAATATGTCAAATAGTACCTTTTCAAATTCATCGATATATTGTTGAATTGGACATCCAACATATCTCGAAGTTGTTTCTTCAAAGAGCACAACAAATACTGTATGGTTCCTCGTGAGATAACTTCTAAATTGATGTTGTAACGACCCACCCCAAGTCGGCCGCCTGAGGTTAAGATCATTAACAACCCCGTATACTGCAGTCACTTTAAACGATGGATACACAACAAATATAACCTCGGCCGGGCATTATCAAAATAAAGTTCTGGCTTTCCATCGTGGTGTTCCAACAATACATCCAACAAAATAATCCATTACAACAACACATATCCAAAATACATCATAAGTGAAAGTATGACAAATGCACTGCCAATATAATACACCCACCAGCCTCAAATATACAAATTTTTGACAAAGAAACGAGATCGATTTAGACTCTATGCCACCACCGCCACCTAAGCATCTTCGCAAATAGGTTAATGATCCCCTGCCACCTCGATCACTCCTAGAGACCTAGCATAAAACGCCCGCCTACGAGAATGGAGTCGCCTATTAAGCCGAGTGTGAATACAAATATCACGTATTTGTCCCCTCATATATTTTCTCAAAGCCGATATATATATATATATATACAATTATTAACCAAGCTACATGACGACACCGTCTTAAAAGTCACAGAGATAATACACACGTAGCCTACAACCCCGAATAACACATACTCATCTAATGGAAACGCCTCCCACCATCAATAAAAAATCATCAAACGAGGAATCCACCTCCAAATAATACACATACGAGGAATCCACCTCCAAATAATACACATACGGCACTACCTCCAAATAATACACATACGGTGAATCCACCTCCAAATAACCCGACGAGGCCTCCACTCATCCTCCCGACGAGGCTTGTTCCCTCAATGTGCATATCACACCAAACCTCCTCGAATCCACCTGGCAACCCACACGATATGCACACCACGCCCAAAACCTCCCCGGCCTGGTCACCACCGCTCCGAAAGTAACACATAAATCAATCAACACATCAAAGACACGTACCACACACAAAGACACACCACATATATAAAGGGTCATACCACAATACGCCTCATAATATGAATCATGTGTTCACAACTATCCCATGATATAAGTCATAATCACTAATATCTCATTATATGAATTATAGTCTCAATTATCTCATATAACTCAAAATCTCCATTATTATCATATGAATCATAATCAAAATGTACACATAATATCAATCAAAATCTCAATTATTTCCAAAGTATAACTCATAAATCTCACTCTTACATAATATCGCTCATGGTCACAATACACATATCCGAATAATCTCAAGATATCATCTCAGAGTATATACAACATATTATACATATATTCTATCGCGGAGATTTCGTACTCACCTCAAGTCCAAAGTAAGAATAACAAGATTCGGGGCATTGCATAGATCCCGGCTCAATTCCTATTCAAAGAAATTAGATATTATAAATACATTCCATGAGTCCTCTTAATATATAAAAATCTCAAGCGTTATACCACGTCTCTACTCCATCTTAATTTATAACTCTATAAAGGATTCTATTCCCAACATCGATATCGCCATAACATTCGACATAACTATATTCAAATCGCCAATTTCGCAAAATCTCGTGATTCTCGTCATCACCCAATTACTCCAACACAACTTCCTAAACACATTCTAAACAACCCAAGAATCAATTGACAACTGAATTAATTCATTAGCCACAACCTCCAATACAAGCACCAATTAGTGATACTTAACTTTCCCCAAACTTTCTCAACCCAAATCCCTAACTTATCTTTTATCCAAACAATAAATTTATACCCAAATCAATCAAGGCTCTAGTCCAATCATCTCACATTATCATTTAAAGTCAATTGAAGAAAAGTCAATAAAAGCCTAACATCCAACTTACAACACTTCCCTCTCCAATCCCAATAACTACCCAAAACCGCCCAATCCTCCTCACGATACTTAGATAACAATGCTATACCATAATAACATCCAAATCTAAAAGTCAACATAAAAGTCAAACTCCTATATAGTCAACTATAGCTTCAAATAATGAAATTCAAGAGAAAGATCATACCTTGATCAAACGGTAGAATGTGAAACGAGGTTATTAAGCTGTGATTTACAAGATTTGCCAAGAAAATGAAAAAATCAATGGAAGGGAGAGGATGGTTCGGCCAAGCTAAGAGTGGTGCTGGGGTTAAGACTTTGGTTTCATGATAAGTTTACAATAGGATAAATATAAGTATAGCCAATAGGTGGGAAGTGGACCTCATGGTAGTTTGGTCAAGTTTGGTTTGCCTATAACGCTTTTACTCGGTTTACCAACCAGCCCGAACACGAGTCCAATTAAATTTCTATTCTCAAATATATTATCACCAACTATGTAATCATTATTCATAAAGAAATTTTTACTTTAATCGCAAACACTCAACCGCTTACTAAAATCACCTTAAGGAAATCGCTTATACGAACGCTATTTCAATAAGACATTTGTCGACGTGTAAATTGATACTTGATTATTCATGAATGTGCTTCGATTAAAATTTGAAATTAAATAATAAACACAAGAATTGGTATTAGGTTTGGGCGGATATTCCGTTGTCCTCTAGTTCTATAAGATCATATGGACTTTATAATGTAATATGCATGAGAAATTTAAGAGTACATAATATCAAGTAAACATATATCAGGAATAAAGGTTGTGAATAACGGAAGACAGTAAGCCAATAGTCCGTATGTTTATTTTTTTTTGACAACATGTATATTTATTATATCAGATGGTTTACTCCTCGATAAGAAACAACGTACAATATATTTTATTTATTACATCAAATGGTTTACCTCGTACTTCTATTACTATTGTTCTCACGTCAAGTACATTATACCACCGATCTCTTTAGTGGCCTTTTGCATACTTTGCAAGAGTTATACCATGGTGTTGATTTTACTCTGACCTCTCTAATTGTTCCTTTGAAATAATAATTTTTCCCCTGGTGTAGTTGTGTTCATATTATAATATATAACAACATATCATTGATGATATTTTGAATTTTGATTAGCTTACATCTGTCAAAGAGTCTGTTTCCAAAGATGTCATCAGTCATCAGTCTCTAGTGTGTTGTTCATTTTGTATGATCTTGTTGTTTCTGTATGTCCTTTTTGTCCCATATATGCTTCCTCCTATAATTGATAAGATTTAAAATTTATTTATTATATAACAACTGATACTCCTTCCATTTTCTTATTTTCATAATAGCTATTTGTATATAGATTAAGAAAAATAAAATATAGTCAAAAAGTACATTGTAAATATATAAATATATTTTTTCATGCTAGAATAATAAATATTTTGAAATTAAAAAATTTAGCCTAAAAAGACAATTAAAAAATCGGAGCGAGTATAAGATATTATTTTTTATGGAAGTTAATGGGCATTTAAAAAGCACTCAAACATATTTCTACCATTTGAGCAATGCCTTTGTTTCAGCATAATTGGGATTTATTTCGATTGTGGATGCAATACTTGATCGTAGTTGAATTTCATCTAATTGATTCAAGGCATGTGTTAAACGAGTATCATATTTTAAATTTTATTATGCTATAATATACCTTACATTTTATGACTTTGATATTGGATATAATTAATTGTATTTTTGTCAATAATTCTTCCAAAATTTGTCCATCATTCCGCGGCAAAGATCATCCCACAAGAATAATTTCGCGATCTCGAACATGTAAGGAAACAATTGACTTCTGAGTTTTTTAGAAGTAATTCATTAATTGCATTAACCGAGCTAATGTATTAGAAAAGTTATACTCTAATACAAAAAATGTAATAGGTCATATAAATCAATGAGCAGTAGATTCCCAACTTAAGAGATTTAGTGGATGATTTATTAGGTAGGTCATAATTACTTCACATTAGGTCATTATCATGCAAAATTTTAAAAAACTCAGAAAGCACCAAGAAAAGTTTTCTTAAGTTCTACTTTTAGTATTATTTTAGCTATAAGACGCTACGTCGGTTTTTGGAATGTGTTTGGAGTTCAACCGGCCTATTCCTATAAGATACTTCCTCATTCTCTATATTTACTTGATCATATAGCTTAAAAATATTTTATTAATAGTATAATTAATTTTATTATTTTCAATGAGAGAGAAAATTATAAACCAATGGTATTAAGAAATAGTAGGAGACAAACCAATGATATTAAAGAATTTTAAAAGTTCAATATACAATAGATTAAAAAGTAAATGATTTAATAAAAGGAATGTTAAAAAATTTCTACATGATGAACTAAATAGAACGGGAAGCGAGTACTAAAACAATAAACACGTATATAAATCAAACTTCTTTATTTTCTTATTTTCATTCTTCTTTATTCATGATTAGATATCTCTTTAAGGCCGAACTTCACTACCTGCTTCTTCGCTGTATAACATCGTTTTACACGCATGTTAATCCCACAAGATTCAGACATAAATTTTATATTAGTTATTTAATAATTTTCATTTAAATTTCAGTTCGTTATGAAAAGACTTACCAATGAGTTTGTTGATGTTGAAATCTATGTCTTTAAAATTCTTGACATCGTAAGATATATCCCACATACAAGTATCACCTTCTTCTTTTACAATTGTAGTGTTATCAAGAAATATATCTATTTTATCATTGACATTGTCGTACTTATCATTGATTCCCTTGATTTTTTCCATTTGTAATTGTATATGTTTCACACAAAAACGCAATTCATCGTCGTAATTTATGATATCATCATACATCACGCAATACGCTGGACTCCTCGCAATATACAATTAATATATATTCAATGAATTATTATCTAGTATAATATGACTATTATAAAAAGATTTTAAAACGTACCATCTCATCCACAAAAACCAATTTCCTTATTTTTATTGACCTCTCATGGAATGTTTTCGCTATACGGAGTACTTTGAGCTTTGTTGTCCAACATTGTCGATACGATTCAATTGATTGGATATATTCAATGTTTGACTATGTTGAAGTTTTTTTTTGACTCATGACTATATATATAAAATAAATTTGATTATATATAATGCATAATATAAATTATGTTTTATAAGACATCGATCTCCAACAGAGCTAAATAGTCGGGTGACTATTAATCGATACATACCTAAAATCGGGTTCTAATGTTCTACCATATGTACAAAATAAAAAAATTAAAGAAGAAAATGAAATACAAGATGATTTAATTAAAAGATAAAAAACTACTCCTAAATCGACCATCAATATTAACTGCTTACTTAAGCGCATAAATACACCATCTCATTTACTGATCAATTAATATGTAAAGCCTAAATAGGTCAGTTTCTATTAAAAGAATTTACAACGGTGTTAAAAGTGAGGCTAAGTAGTAAGGAAAACATGTTTATAGTTAGTTTTTCTTCTTGTTTAATATCATAATTATGATTGTATCACTAACAAGTACATCTTTGTACCTAAAACTCGATGTTCAAGCGTGGTAATCGGGTCGAAGTATTCTTTACCTTGATAATCTCACTCTGGCCAATAATCGTTGTAATGAATTTCCTAAGTGATTGCTTGCTTATATAGTGTTATCAAGAGTTATAATTTGAAATGGATTGTGAAATAAGATGTAGTAATTTGATATGGATTCCTAAAACAAAGAAGTTATAGTCTTATATGATAATTATATCTTACTTTGGCAGAATTAAGTTTTAATTGACAAGGACTTCCAAATAACTCTTTATTTTCCTAACTATATTGTTCTTGCAATGCATTTCGACAAAATAACTATCTAATATTGATTCTAACAATCGTACTCCATATTTATAATTAAATAATTTATGACTTTTTTTCAATACTTATTTTATTAGACTATATACTCAATACTTTGTATATAATTAATTAATTTCATTGACTTGGTTGCACTCTAACTCTTAATCAAAATAGTAATACAATTTATGAAAGAAGCCCTAAAAGAATAGGGATTATGGATAAGTTGTTCATTAAATAGGGCTTTATATTTATTACTTATTATTATATTTATTGAATAAGGGTATTTTGGTCTAAAAAGGGATGAAACATCAATAAGTGGTATTTTGGTCTAAAAAATGGATGAAACATTCATTAATTTTATAATAGTATTAGATTAGATTAAATAGATTAGATAATAAAATTCTTCTTTGATATAAGATTTGGCATATATTATTACTCCCTTTTTCTTGTTTATATATTATTAACAGTTTTTCTAATATGTTTCCTGAGGTCACGGGTTAAAATGAAAATTAAAGAAAATATTTGATATAAGATTTGCATATGAATTTTGATATGAAAATATTTGTTAAATATATTTCATCATTATTTTCAATTTTACTTCTTGAAAAACCGTTATTTTAATTGTCATGGCAAATTCCTAATCCAATTTGGACTCTTATTGATTATCTCTATTCTCCAGAGTGATCTTCTATCTCTCAGATTTCCTTCAAAATTTGTATACCATGATTGAGTTTAAGAGTATCATAATTCATTCATGATGCATTTTATAATACTACAGATAATATTTTTTAAAACGTGGTATATGGCGAAGATAATGGTTATATAGTAGATATCTTTTCCTCATTACCATATCAATTATTACCAAATTCGATTAGCCTTCCTATTAATTATGTTCCTATAAATATATGGCAAACAAATTTTCATCTCAGTGCCATCAATTAACAAATCGCTTAGGTTTTCATTGAATTGTGTTCCTATAAATATAGGCCAATAAATCTACCATTGAATAAACATGGCTTCTACTTCGAAAGACTGGGCAAACCTTCCAGACCTCGTTTTCCATATGATTTTCATGAAACTATTTCATCACTCTGTTGCCATCGATTCCGTCCAGGTGGGGGCGGTATGTAAATCATGGAGAGCGGTAATCCTGGTTTCGCCACTAGCCATCACCTACCAAAACAACGAAAAGGATGCCGGAAGCTCATATGGCTGGTTGGCTTTTTCAACCGGAAGGGCGAAAAGGTACAAACTAATTATCTACAATCCATTATTAGGAAAGGAAATAACAGACCTCCCTACTAAGAGAAAAATCCTGAGATACATAAACAATATCCAAGTATGTACGGTACAAGTATATAACAAATATTATCTAAGAGTGCCCGGAACAGATATGATTTTTCACAAGTCTCCTCTACCTTGTATCATTTGACAGTAAAATTGCAACAGTAGACATCGAAAGAAAATTCAAGAACAAGAACTGATATATATATAGCAGCTGCCGCCCCAATACACTGAAAATAAGATAAAGCCTCAAAGTACATGTCCTTCATCGACGTATATTGCGGGCGTAATCCTGTGACGACAGAAAGCATTCACGACAGCCTCTCAGTACCCTCCTATAAATATCCCCGCAAGAGTACAATCACAGGCCAAAAGAAATTTCGATCCCTAAGATTTCCATATATTTGTCTTTATACTCCGCCTACATTATCGATTTCGATCGTTTGAGTCAAGCTGCGAACACTCGCCAAGTCACATCTTCGTGCCCGACGGCTGAAGGGTATCTCAACCCGGCCGGGAACCTCTACCGATATCATCCTGCAACTCGCCATGTGCTAGCTACAGATCGAGATCAATTCCCCCGCGATTACCACCCGACACCCAAGCCGGCCCATTTCAAGATCCAGCTTGAATCCTCGTCCATCGACAAATCAAATAGTCAAAGTAAATTGTACAAAACAAGTGGCGCCGTCTGTGGGGATCGATACAAGAAGTCGTGAGAACATAAGCATGTCTGTTCACGAGTCGAGTCACCATCCCCATCAACACGTCTTATCTAATCCGCAATCGATAAATCAATATCCCGAGGATATCGTCGAAATACAAAAGACGTGTAAAACGAACAACTTAATAAAAGAGCGGAAAGGATCTATTCACTATCCCCACGCATAAACCAACGTGGAACGGTATTTGATACCGAAAGCAATAGGTATAGCGAGAACTCTGGACAATCACGAGAGGCGCCAAACGCACCAGAACCTTCACAGTGCCTCGTGATCTCATGCGACCTCCCACCACAATCAAAGTTACGCCAGCATCATGGACATTAAGCAAAATGACGGCATGCTCATGCCGGCCGTTATTCAAAAAAAGAGCGTGAAGACCAAAAATGCTCTTACCGATCGCTGATCTGATCCCATTACCACAAGGTTTCACCTCCCGCAATTCTACTCAGCTTTTAATGGTACTGGGACCATCAAACATTTACAAGGATTTTGGCAAAATGACCATAACGCCCAACAATCCCGATATTTACGCTTAAAAGCATTTTCCAATAGCTCGTCCGACAGAGCTTTTGGATCGGGTACATGGCTTTACCTCTTAATTCATCGACACGCATCACAAACGGCAGATGCTGCTTCCTAGTAAAGTTTGGATCTCGCTATACGTACACCAGATTTAGCCGGGCTCAATACGGATATCCAAGAAGTACCTAAATGAAAACCTCAAGCGGGTATCATAAGCGTTATAACGACATCCTTCTCAAGATTCCGGAAGTCAACAACAAGGTAGCTTATATGGCATTTTACCGCGGGTTGTCATATGGAAAACTCAAGAAGGCCCTAGCTTCCTAAACCCCATTGTCGAAAGCATTTAACTCACCAAGGCTGGTTCGCTAATATGTTGAAGTCGGGAAGAACTCAAAAATAAAAGAATTCCAAAGCTGCGGACCTACTTGACACTTCGAGAAAGCCGAGGACGTTTCTAAGTCACTGGCGAAGACTCTGCCCGGGGACCGGTTAACGGGATCGGGGCAGATCAAAAAGAAATTTTGAACCACCCTAAAAAGTGATTACACAGATCGCACAGCGGGCCGAACGCGGCCCCCGCCTTGCGAGTACCCATAGCAGAAGTTTATGCTCAGATTGAAGATAAGAGACTCCTCCAAGCCAAATACAACGAGGAGCGCACTCTAAGTATGCATACAAAACGATATCATGTAGTATCATCGCGAGCATGGCCATAACACTAATGAAAAGTGTGATTTTGAACGCAGAGAGATGTAGAAGTTAATAAAAGAGAGGATACTCAAAAGAGTATACAACGGGAGGAACTTATCAGAGTGGCCAAATGATACGGCAAGAGGCCCGCCACAAGTAAACCTGTAGCCTTCTCATGCCGAGATTCACGGGTCGGATTGACATAATCTCGGGAGGACCCGCTATGGTGGGTTATTCGCGTAACTCCGTAGCGGTTACGCAAGAAGAGCAATATACGCAATTAACCGTGCACGTTAGTAAAAAGGCTAACCGTTATTTTCACGAACGAAGAGTCGATGGTGAATTTACTCCCACATGATGACCCTGTGGTCATAGCCCCGATTATTGCAAATTTTGTGGTCGAGCGGATGTTGGTAGATACCGGAAGCTCGGTGGACTGCTATACATCACTACTTTCGATAGTTACAACTCCCGAAGTATTATTCCCAACTCGGCCCACACTCTCGATCAAGTTTCATTGTGCCACTCTATGCGGCACTGGGGCATAGCATCATTGGATTTAACGACGGGCGGAATAAAACTACTTATCGTGACACACAATTCACGATCAGATATCCAAGACCGCCATATAACGCCTTTATAGGTCGGCCCGACACTCACCAAATAGAAAGCTATAGTTTCTCCAAGACATCTCAGCATGAAGTTCCCCACCCCGGGGGCATGGTGAGATGTCTGGGATCAAAGAAAGCCGTATGTGTTACCAAACCTCGGTACTTCTCCAAAGAATGGAAACTCAAGGGGTTCCTCAAATGGCTGGTTCGGGAAAATCACATGGAGATTAATTCGTCAAGTGAGGAGCGAAGATAACCTGCCTAAAGAAAGTGGAAGGTGCCGAGGGTGCTATGCCACGATGAGATTATAATTATCCTTTCAAAGAGGAAACGCGAACGACCTTCAGGATCGGATCGAGATTAGACAAGAGCATCAAAACAAAGCTGCGGCATTAAGGCTATAGCCCAAAGATATTTTGGCGCTGGGACCTCGGTGATACGCGTGGTGTATCCAACGCCGCATTACACCGGGTTGCATTGCGGATCCCAAGGCTAAAGCCGGTAAAACAAAAAAGAAAAGACTCTTTAAGGATTTAGAAGAACGCGGCTATCCTGAGAAGTGCAAGCCCCTACCGGGTAGTTACGCCATACGGTAATTGTACAATTTCATCGGGCGGCAAACGTTGTATCGTCAAGCAAACCTAGCCGAAAGTGGCGCATGTGCACGTACTCTCACCAATTTGAATAAAACATGCCCCAGCACCTCTATCCACTACCAGCTTAGGGCGCTGGTCGACTTTTAGCCTGTGCTACGAGGTTTTTGACTTTATGGATGCCCCTGGGTACCATCAGATCCGTGCATGGCGCCTCGAAGACGAGGAGAGGACGGCGTTTCATAACCGAAAGTACGCTTGTAGTCATTGGCGGTTATGCCATTCCATTAAAAAAATGCTAAAGGGCTACGTATCGATGGTCAATGAAATCTTTGCACAACAAATGGACGGAATACGAGATACATGTCGACGATATGATCAAAAAGTAAAGGCGGAACATCTAGCAAATCTGGGTGGAAACCCTTAACCAAATTTTTAAGAAAGAAAGGTGTTGAAAAGCGAACCCCAGAAAGGCTCTTCGCGTGGTCTCCCAGAAATTCGGTTATATGATCGCTGCACGAGGACGGGAAATTCTAACTGACAAAGACAAAGCTATGAAATACGCAGCCTCCCAAGAAGGGCAAAGAGGCCGCGTAAGCCGCCGAATGTCTGGGCGGCATTGGGCCGGTTTATGCCTGTGCCCAAGCGAAAAAAACTCACTCCTTTCAAAAGTTTGAGGCGAATGTCGAAAAGAAGAGTTTACCCTTCGGGACCATTTAATGCAAAAGAGGCGTTAAAAGACCGAAGGAATATTTCCGGGGTTCCTCGCCTACTATCCCGACCGAACCCTCGGAGAACTAAGCATGTACCAGATGCGGGTTATTTCGGATATCGCGTCGTACGGGTATTAGTAAAGGAGATGTAATTTAAAGAACAGCGTCTTCCATATATTACGTGCTAGGGCCATGTCCTTGTGGATACTCTAGGAGAAAATTCCGCCATAGACAAGGCCGCATTTCGCGCGGTAGTTCGCAAGAAAGCTTAAGACGCATTTCGAGTCCCACCCGATCTGTGTCAGAATCTGACAACTATCAAGCGAATATCGATTAGTCCGGCCTTGTCTCGGTCAAGTAACCACCTCCGCTATCGAAGTTGCCGAAGTTTCAGATATCATACGCCAGACCCCAAAGACGTAAGTGCTCAAGCATTGGGGCAGATTTGTGATCGAAAGTGTGCCGCCTCGAGACCTCTCCGCTGCTTCCCGCACGGCTCCACTGTGCCAAGCAGGTGGCCCTCCTCGCTGGACGTTATTTAGGATGGCGCTCCTAATGAGCAAGTGAGCGGGCGCTGAGTAATCATATTAGGGGACCTAAAAGTGGAAACTCTCGAATATGTCTCCCCGGCGGCTCTTTCCACCAATAATTTGAGGCGTATCACGGCCATGATTCGGGTTACGCCTGCAAGTGCTCCATGGGGTTGAAGAATTGCTAGTTGCGAGACTCAAAACTGGTCATCGACCAAATTAAGGGAGTTCGCGTAAAGAAACACACACAAGAGATACCACGCGGCGCTAAGCATATCACTCACTTAGCCCGAGGATCTTGTTTAAACATTATTCAGAGCGGAAAACGAGAAAGGCCGCACCATCTGCCTAGGCTCGCAACTACCTATTACGACTAACCCGCCTCGGGCGGATATGTGTAGAAGTTTGTGACCAACCAGCTTATCTCGAAGAGCCACCTGCCGAGTTGCCAATCGGTGTAGATCGGGCGAACACCCATAATTTCCTATCTCCACGGGCGAAAATTACCAGAGGATGTGATCAATCTCAGAGATCCAAATCACAGCCCTTAAATATCAATTGTACTGGGGAATTATACCGAAATTGGGATGGCCCTTCGCTAACTCACAGAAGCCACGGAGGATATTCCCTCGAGCGTTGGCTAAAATACATGAAGGACGCGCTGAGCCACATCACCGGTCCCCTCGCCATCAAGACCACACGAAGCCGGATATTATCGGCCCACCCTAGTGAAAAGATGCCATTATGTACGTACTCAAGCGCCGACGCCTCGGCCGAGGACGGGAAACGCATCCCCGCCATTACCTCTACCACCCCGGCAATAGCCCTATCTTTGCCAAGGGGAATTGACTAAGTAGGAAAACCTCACCAAAGCCGTAGGGGGGGGCGTAGCATGCCATCAAGGCAAAGAGACTACTTCAGCAGGGTAAGTCGCCTCCACTTGGGCAGACTGTGAGCCGAGGAGGTTGTGCAAGTTTTATGGAAAAATATACTCACTGCTCGTATTCCCAAAATTTTGGTATCGGATAACGGTAATTTCGCATTTGGCGGCGGGTTCTAACGACTTTCATGGTAGGTTTGGGATTGAACACCGCCTTCGCCCCGCCTATTACCCGCGGTCTAACGGGCAGCTGAGTCGCTAATCTAATCATATTTAAGGTGTTAAGAAACATAATACAAAGCGGATCTGGGAAGGAAATTGATCAGGAATTACCGACAGTTTTATGGTCGCTGGCCATCCACCCCTAGTCGCGCGACGATAAGCTCCCCTTTTAGCCTCGGCATACGGTGGCCGGGGTCGGCTTTCGCTGCAGATAGGATCGCCCACCTACAGCAAAATTGGATTCGACGAAAAATTTAACGGTCGTAGGATTTGTGAGAACAACTGATTTCATGTAAGAGCGAAGAGACGAGGCTTTTCGCTGTGATTCTCAAGTACAAACAACTTTATGGCCGTGACATACAACCGACGGGTTAAAAAACGCACCCGTATCGGGATCCGTGTCGCTATCAAGGGTCGGGCGGTCACCTTGTGGAACAGGGAAACTAAGCCCTAAAACGGGCGACTATATCGGGGCGAAGGCGTCATGGGGCGAGCACATACGTAATCCTCGAGGACTTGGGATGGGAGAGTAGTCCCGCCGGACTCGCACGCTTAAGCTATGCCGCCATTATGCGTAATCCGCATAGGGACTATGTAACTTCAAGAACGGGTCATTCTGTTTTTTGGAGATAGTTTAATAAAAGAAACCTTCTTTTCTTCTTTCATGTCACTAATTAAACTACGTGGAAACGCCACAGCTTTAAGCCGGGTACGCCAATCCCAAAGTATAATTCCGCACCATAAGACGAACCGGACACTGCCGGTCATAAAAACAGCGGCCCCATCCAATGCTAATAAAGCAATGGAACAAGTAAAGCCCTCGCGGCGCCTCGCTAATTATCCCTACGCTGTGGCCGCATATTCCACTAATTCTCATATAGGCCGCCGCTCAGCCGCAAAACGCCTATATTGAGTTTTTAAAAAAGAAAAAGCATCACGAGACTCTGATCAAACCCGCTTACTAGGCAAGGTCCTCGCGATAATCGGACGCTAAAATGAAAAACAAGCATGCAGAGCTCACTTAAATTCCCTCAAATGAAAAGACAAATTACAAACAGCTTCAAGGAAGGCCTATTACAACTTAAGAAGATGTACAAATGAAAAATACAAAAGTCCTAAGCTACAATTTGCCCAAGTTATTCAGAAAGGCGGCCTCATCATCATCTTCCTCGTCCGAGTTACCGGGCTTCCAGACGTTAAGTAAACCAATCCACATTGTAATTTCTTTGATAAAAATCTTTGTAGTTATCTACAATGGACGGATCGGGCGGCCCTTGTATGTCCGGGGCAAAATCCAAGACAAGCAAAGCATTTCACCGGCCCTGCCAACCTCATTTCAAGTTCGAAAATCGACATCATGGAGCCTCCTTCACGCGCGGCGACAGGCCTCTCTATTTGAGAGGTACCTCCACCCCCCCCTTTAAGTTTTGGCAGCCTCGCCGCCCCTCTTCTTCTGGAGCATCTCGGATATACCGGGCCCTTTCTTGCTGCCTCTAAGGTATTCCACCTCTCCCTCTGTGCCGGGTGAAACGACTGCTCAACAAGCCAGACGTCGCCTATCCGATGTAATCGATCCCGCCTCCCCTCTTATCCCGCCGCAATGTATTGTGAGCCGCCTTCACCGCTGCCAGCTTCCTCGAGACCTGCCTTCCGAGACCTCCGTAACTTGTTGTAGCGAGCTCTCCAAAGCCTTCAACCTCGTGGCCAAGGAATAGTCATGCTCGTGAGACTACACAAGAGGTGTAGAGAAAATGGAGTTAAAGCCCAACAAAAAAGTTAAGAAAAAGAGAATGTACCCTATCGATGATGGGCACAAGGCCAGCACTTCAAGTGGATCTCATTGGCCAAAAATCCTTCTTCACCCGCCGAGGATAGTGGATTTAGGTGCCTCGGGAAGGCTTCGCCTTTTCCGTAGGAGAAATTTCTGGTGATCGTCAACCCGCTAGTAGCAGGCGATATCAAGAGATCGATAATATTCCACCTGAGAGGTAGCTCGAGAGCCGCCTCCCGGGGAAGCTGAGGTAGAAGAGTCGGGAGGCGCCTGAGAGCCGGTAGTGAGCAGGGTCAATAATGGCAAGTGGCAAAGCAGTGACGGAGAGATCGAGGCGGATCTCCGAGATGGTCACCTGCCCAATCCTCTGGGGCCAACGAGGAGCGTGCTTCGCTGGCCCCAAATACCCTGTGCCTCTCGTCGTCTGGGCTCGGCCTCTTCCTTGTACGAGACGCGGAGCGGTAGCCAAGGCAAGGGAATGTCACGTGAAACATCCATGGGTCCCGATCCCTGGTGCTGCAGAGACCTTCTTCACCTTCACCTATTTGACAGCCGGCGCCGCCGGCCAAGTGGCGCAGTGGACATCTTGTGGCTCCACGCAACCCTCACCGCCTCAAGATATCATCTACATGTAAGTAGAAAGGAAAATAGTGGGCACGCTAAACGACAAACAAAACATATACCATGATTCTGTTTCATACTCCCAAATAGCAAGGGAGAGACTATGGTGTATCATATTTTTGACGGACTACAATTGGAATCAAGACACCATCTTCGCAGTAAAAATTTTAGCAACGGAACATCGAATACCCGACGGTGGCTCCCAACTGGCTATGATCGTAACGGGCGCTCTTTTCAAGGACGGGCGAGCTGCGCCCGCAGTGACCCATACTGGGATCGCTTTCATCCATACCGCCCTTCACGAAACACCACTTGGAACGCCAAATGGGTTTATATGTGAGATTTTGCCTATCTCTGCATTTAAAGATGTTCCAACCCCGCCAGAAAGGGAAGAAGCCACCCCGAAAAGGCGCATGACAATCGAAGAATAGCTAGGAGGGTTCTACGCGAACTATATTACGCACTCACTCACAAGACAGGATCTCACACCAGGCGCATTCCTCGGAGCCCTAAGCATGTTCTACTAGCAAAAGTTATTTACAAACCGTGAAAAGTGGAAATCGACAACGGTAGAGTAGGGACTCTATGTACATAGTTGTCCAGCCCGAGAACAGGACCGCCTGATTGCCGCAGTCGACTCGCGGCTCGAAGACCTTTATCCCTTCTAACGTGGAGTCGCAGCTCCACGAAACGGGGAATGGAAAAATACTGCCTAAAGTTATTTAAATCCGCCAGAAATGAACAGGAGTCCCGAAAGATGGTAGTGCGCGGCAAGATCACCTCGAAGCCGCTCCGCCCGCAGGTCGCCGCATTTGTCCCCCCTCGGTGATGCGAGGGATCGATACCGGGGCCATGGGCGCTGGACAGGCGACTTCTCGGATACCAAGCCCGGCTCTTCCGTGGAGCCGCCATGAACCGCCCGACATAAATCTTTCTACGCATCGAGGAATTTTATGTTAGCAGTGGATCATGGAAAGGAGTAAACTTCTGGATTCGTGGTCCATTACCACAACGGGCGCAGTCCGGGCTCAAGAAACTTCTGATGATTTTGGTTAACCGCTTGGGCCATATCTCAAGGCTGGGTGTATGGGCCAACGGGTTAAACACAAATTGTGAAATCAGGGGAATCATGAGCCAAAATATAAAGGTATTTCGAAAAGTGGGAAAAAGGGGTTTCCAAGACAAAATCGCCAGAATTTCAACCATTGTTCATACTCCCCCTTCCGCATCTAACACGCTTTCCGATACCCCAAATATTAAATTAGAAAGAGGTACAACCTTCCTACTTCGACGATATTAAATCCCCAAACCATCCAACCTCACCCTAAAAACCACACCAAATCAAAACTCCGAAAAGTGCCCCAAACCTCACATACATACAAAAAAAAAAACACACCTATTGTGGTTGGACATGCGTACTTTCATTAAGGAAGAAGATCGAAAATAGAAGGGAAATCGTAGGCAGGAAGTTGAAGATGAATGGGCTTGCAGTAGGGTGATTGGTAGTATAAGATGAACAGAAAGCGCATGTTAATAAAGTAAAGTACAATGAATGACAAAGTGTCACCTTTATGAATTTGCGACCCAATGAGCGTGATTCCTTTTCTCGAGGCAGAGTACTTTCGTGAAAGCGTGGTTTCGGATTCCATAACGGCGGGGTCAATCGCTTAATAAATCGCGGATTCCAACGGCAAGGTTGTTCCAGTCAAACCTCATGGGTACTTATCAAAACCGCGATATTCGCCCAACACTTTGTATTTGTTCAAGAAGAATCAGATTCAATGAAATGGGTTCAATGCATTCAATGTATCAAGGATCATTTCCCTCGCCATTCTACCATTCTTGAAGCGGGCAATAATATATATATATAAAAGGTCGCCTAATACACTGCGTGCTGTGGGGTCAATAGGCATAAGCCCTGTGTACAAGTCCTTTCATCGATTTACACGCATGTAATCCTGGTGAGGACAGAGTATACCATGACAGCCTCTCAAGCATCTCCTATAAATATTATCCTTCTTCAAGAGTTATTAACTGCAAGTGAGCAGACTAAAGAAAATTCTGATCCCTTAGTATCATTTCCATATATTTGTCTTTATACTCCGCTTCACATTATCACTGATCGTTTGAATATTTCATGACCACCCCGCAGCACTTTCAGTCCGACACTGAAAGGCATCTCAACCCGCCGGGGAACCTCTTAGCCGATATCCTGCAACCCGGCCATGCTAAGAAAGGCGCGGTCTCAGATCACCTCTCGAAGGACACTTCAATTGACACTAAGTTGGAGAGAGTCCGGTCCAGTTTGAAGATCCATCTGAATCCTCGTCCATTGACAGTCAAATAGTAAAAGTAAATTGTGCAAAACAAGAATCATGATGATTATTCTATTTACTGGAATAATGATATAGTAGTAAAAGTGTCCCAAGAACCTATTCTTCCTTACCCGGACTACCGGATTCCAAGTTTACAAAGTCATACTACCAAATCAAGCAAGTAATAACAATACTGGCCAGGTTGAGCTTGAGAAAGCAACAAGCTTAGGAGGTGATGCTTTGTTTATAGGAGACAACCATTCTATGGCAATGCCAGCAATGAAGTGTCCTCCAGGATGCAAACCTGACACGATATACTTCTCCAGTGATCCGGCGTGTGTAGAACACACTAGATATTGGTGTTTATAATATCAAAGATGGCAGTTTCGACATGCACTATCAAGATTATGGATCCACCAGACCATCACTTTCTTTTAGCACATATCACAACATGCCTCCTCCCATCTATATCATTCCACCACCATATTTCACCTCTTTTATTCATAATTTCACATACAGTTAGAAGTATAATTTTATAATAATTTATCTGTTAGTTTGTTTACTTACATTTCAATATTTAGTTTTTGACAATATAATAGTAATACATATTTTGTCATTTTCTTTCAATTTTCCATTCAAGGATTACAAATGTAACAAATAATTGAATAAAACAGGGTAGATGTTGGCCCATGCTCGCATTAAAAAAATTTGGATAATTTTTTGAACAATTAATAAAGAATTTGCCAAAAAAAAATCATATTATGGAATAAGAAAATTTTCTAAAATAAGTAAATGTTGTCTTAAATTGATCTTTCAAACGTTGCATATATTGTGATTCGATTGTAAAGAACTATCAAAACAGATGAGTGGCTAAAGTGATAATGAATTGATAGAAATTGGTATCTTTATTTGGCAAAGAATCATCAAAAGAGATTTAGAGTGGCTAAAGTGATGCGAATCGGCTAAAAAAACCTTTGATCACTACTTCAAGAGCCTAAAATCACACCTCGGCGATAAATTTATATATACTTACCAACTGTGTTTATCAACATTTTTGTAGTTCAACCGAACTTCATCACGAACATAGTGGAAGTCCTCCCATGGTCGCGACAAGGAGGCAACCATCCTACCGAATAATGGTTTGCTTGTACCAGCTTGTTACCTTTGGTTTGTAAAATTTTTCGAGGAAAGCGGGGCGCGAAACAGATTCACGGGTCGGTTCGTCTGCTGGGAAAACGAGAACCCGAACCGACTGCACCGGTTAATTTGGGATGGAACCGAAACCGGTTCGGTTCCGATGGACTCGTCTCCGCCGGTTCCATTCGGCTCCTCCGTTATTTGCCCTGGGCCCTCAAATTGGGCCTGAAATTTTGGATTTCGGGATTTTAAATGTCCTTTTAACATTTATTTAATGATCTGTTTTTTAAACATACATTTTGATCCTATTATTTACATCAAATTTAGCCCTATTAAAATAAGAATGAAACAAATTTAAAATCCGAATAGTCCAAATAGAAAATTAGAACACGTCTGAATAGTCCGAATACAAAATTAGAACAAGTCTGAATAATCCGAATACAAAACAAGAACAAGTCATAATAATCCGAATACAAAACAAGAACACATCCTAATAATCCGAATACAAAACAAAAACAAGTATTAATAGTCCGAATACAAAGAACAAGATCGAATAGTACAATAAACTCGAAAGCAACACGGATGATGGAGGTCGGTCACCTGATAATAAACTATTCGTAATCAATAATAATAAATATGAACAACCATAAATCTAATCAATAAACATAAAAATACGATAAAATAGTTCAATAAAATACCTTGGTAACACGAGCAATTTGGTTACATTATTTATATTGCTTCAATTTACACCAAAATCTTGGTAACATGAACAATTTACAATTTACAGCTCATCAGAGTATGATTAGATTCAAAGATGTTCATCCGTATGATTAGATTCAAATATGTTCATCCATATGTGTCTATGTTCATCCATATAATTCATATCTTGTAACTCAGATACACAATTAATATAAATAGATATATATAAATAATCAATAGACTATAATCAATAGACGATAATCAATAATTAAGACTTATGTATACATAATACAACAACAAATAATAGTTTTTACAATTCAAAATCTTTAAATAAAGCGTGTGTGGAAAAAGAAGTTGTTACAATCAATTAACGTTATTATACACGCATAAAGGATTAACATTACACATTGCAAGAACCAAAGAATGAAGAAACAAATAAATAATCCTTCAAACAGAACGTACCAAACGTACGTAAAGATATGTCTCCACTAATATTCATTAAACAAATTCATTATTCATGTATATATTCACTATGTAAAAGGAAAAAATACCTACAAATATAGGAGGTGCTTCTTCGGCTCTCTTTCTAGAACTTCACTTATGAAAGAATATCTTCGCACTCCCTTTACGTAGATATCACCTCCTGCTTCAATTGCAATAATTTTATATACTCAATACAACATCATATACTTAATTAATTAATTTACTAATCAAAATTAAACTCAACTAAGCTTAATTATAATCTCATATGCTCAATTAAGCTAGAAAATTTAGAATATACATATATCAAATTAATCTTACAGTCACGAAAATTAAGAATATACATATATCAAATTAAGAATATACATATATCAAATCAGCTCCTCTATTATCCCGACTCAAAATGTATGTATCATACTAACTAAAAACAAGCATTTTCACTCCCAACAATCTAAAAGAGATCAAGTCCGTAAGGCAACAAAGAGATACAAGTCAAAAAATTCTAACTACCGTAGAATGGGACAGTAATGTACCAAAAAGATTTCATTTTTACGTAACCTCTAAGACTAAATGCATCATAAGAACAATAACATAAAAAGCAAAGCAAGTATGAAAGAGTATATTCTAAGCAGAGGTTCAATAAGTTTGAAATTCCATATGTGATATTCATTTAACCTTAAATGACAAGAAAAAATAATAGAAACTCCAAACAATTTTGTAAATCAATCACTAAAAAGCATTCGTTTATGGTCAAATCAACTCAAGAACATCATAAAAACTAAGCAATAGGAACTAATCTAAAAGGTTTTCTGATTTAAGCATTATTACTAACCGGCACACGATCAGGTGCCAAAAATGAAATGAACTCAAACTAAAAAAACATTAATTTATGTCAAATCAACTGAAAACAAATCTTTTGGATTTAAGGCAACATCAAAAACTTAAAAAACATAAGTTTAAATCGACAATAAAAAATTTAAAAGACTAATAAATTTGAACTAATCTAAACAAATTGAATAATTTAATCAAGAGGATTTAAACAAAAACAAAAAGTGGACCAAATAATTAGGAGCTAAAAAATCAAAACGTAGAACTCCGATTGTCGCTGAGCCGAAATGCTGGGAATCACGGTGTTTCCTCTCACGGTGTCGGGCCGTAAGAGTGAAGTTGTCAATCAAGTAGATAGTTTAGGGCATTTGGGAATTTATATATATATATTTATTTAATTTTTTTTTATTAATAACTCAATCCTCGGTTCCTGGCTTGCCCCCGAACCCGATCGGGTTATCGGTAACGAACCGAACCGAATTACATTCTAAGAGTTTATTTTTCGAACCTAAATCGCCTTGCCCAATCGATTCTCCACTTTTCGATTATTTTCTGCTCGATTTCGATCTGCCTTTGGGCTCGTGATTGTGATTTTGTTAAGACCCCTAAGGATAAGTAGTGCTATGTTTGATAGTGGTGGTGGTGTAAATTGAGAGAAAGAAGATGAGGATGAAATGGTTTAAATTTTTTAAGATATTTTTGTCTTTAGGTAGGAAATGGTGCTATTCCATCGAAGAAAAAAAAAGTGTTAGAAGTTAAAATCCTTTAAAAGGGATGCTAGTTAACCAAATTTCTCTTCAATATAATTGTAAACAATCAGATACTCTTGAATTTCTCTATATAATTGACTTTTATAAAAAGCAAGGACAAAGATATCGCTACTCATTTAAAACATGTAGTAATCTATTTGATCATCTCCTGAAATATAATGTGCTACAACCTGATATATATTTACCTAAAAAGAAATGAATAATCATCTGTGTTATTACATAGCAGGTATAGAATGGACATTTAGGGATAACACCCTCACTTACAAGGGATCCCCATTGTTTCAATTTTCCATGGTTCTGTTATGTGTATTCGTCGAGATAAGTATACAATGTGTCATCATTCTTTGACTTTCGACGGCTAAGCAATGCCTTGAGAAGGCGCTTACTCTTGCTGGGTATTTGATCCATGTCCTTCACATTTTCTCGATCAGGGAATCTCATTGAAGCTGACTTTTGAGGCTGCGAAAGATGTTTGGGCAAACAAAATGATGCTAATATAGTAAGAAGATTGATAATGAAACATGACAGAATATAAGAAGATACCAAATTGATCGATCTAGTGACGGATAAGGTCACTCCACATAGAAATTGAAGATAACACATTTTACTGTGTAGAAAATTAAAGATGTACGAGAAGGATCTTTTTGAGGCTGATGTCTTCCAAAAGAAGAGTTTCGCAGGGTAGGCCGACTCTGATTTGGAGTGGTTGAGCGAGAAGTTTTTGGAGTGGTTGGTTTACTAGAGAAAGATCCAGAGCGTAAAAGTGGAAACCGATGTGGTGAAACTGTTCTCTTTTCTGAGACATCAACATGATGACATATTAGGACCATGACTTGAGAGTAAAATGAGGTGATTACAACGTTCTAAGCTAATTGTTCAAAATGTCATCTGTTGTGCAAATTGGCAATGGAAGAGACAAACCTAGATTGTTTTTGGGCATTGTTGCAGAGAGACGAAATTTCGACCTTTGTTGCTGCGTCGGTTCTGGCATGGGTGATGGCGAGCGCAACTTCCTACAAGATGCAGAACATATTTTGGCCTAGATAATTTGAAGTAACCAAGTAAGAATCCAACGGACTGAAAAGAATACATACCCGACTGTTGATGCAGGGGGAGTTCCCTTGATAGTTGCTTTAACAGCATTAAGAAACATAATGGCAAAAGTTAGAACAGTACTAACTTCAGTTAAGTACATGTCATACTACTATGTCTTGAAGACTCGGTATACCATTTTTAAATTGACGCCAATCATCTACAGCATTTAACTTGTTATGCAGGTTGTTTGCCTTTGGACCATTAGCCTTATACATGGTCTCACCAACTGAACAAATAAGTTCAAGTCTAAGAAAGTGCAAAATCAAGATGAAATAATGGAGAAATTGGGCTAACTAGCATCCTTTTTAAAGGTTAATTCTTTATTACAATAGCACTCCCTCTTATAATGGACAGGTTGGGGGAAGGGGGTGGTGGCATTGGGGGCAGGTGGAGGGAAAAAGGGTGGTGGTGGGGGTGAAGATGATGAAGTGTGTTAATTTAACGGAAGTATTTTAGACAATTGACAGGAGTGGATGCTATTGTAACAAAGAATTAACAAGGGTGTTAGAAATTAAAACCTCTTTAAAAATGGTGCTAGTTTGCCAAATTTCTCCAAATAATGAGTAGATTATAATGAAGTACGGAGTATAAGATTGAAGATTAGTGAAACCTGGCAAGATATAGCGCTTGTGGTACTTGGGGGTTTCTATGTTCAGTGACTGCTGTACGTGTCCCTCACTATCAATATACTCCTGGCATGTCCGTAGCCTCTAATAATTTCACGTACAAAAGAATAAGTGCCAACAAAACGTCATTTTTCTAGGAAAAAGAATACTGAAATAATACTCCTCCGTTTTCTTTTTAGTTCGGCCCATCCTCGGGCGTATACGGAATACTGCTTTCTTTTAGCTTTTCTACCATTCGCATATATTAAGTTAAAAATAAAAACTAGTCAAAAGGCAATACATTCAAAAACGTAAAATATCAATTAATCAAACTATATAATTACCATTGGATAATTTAATAACAAAAATTAGTCAAAAAAGTACATTGAAAATGTAAAAATACAATTTTCTATACTAAGCGACAAGATTTCAAACAAAAAATTAAGGCTAAAAAGACAACTAAAGAGGAACGGAGGGAATATGAATTTTAACCTTCTATTGACTGAGTTACAAAGGATTCCACTCTGCATCTATTAAATGAATGAGGCAGAAAAATATTTGGCACATCAGGGAACAGGTGCTGCATCTTTAGTCTACACACTAAATGGAAATGGAAACAGGCAAAATGGGAGGAGGGGGTGTTACATAAGCAGTGATATCAGTATTACGGGAACTCCCTAAGAGCCACCCCATCCTTCCCTTTCAATTGTTATATTTTCCCTTTTTAATTCTCCAAGACTTTCTATTTTTGCTCATTTGATCACATGTCACTTACAACACTCCCTCTTAAATATTTTGAAAACGGCAATCTGTTGATTTTATATGTCATGTAACCCAAATGGTCCAATCGTATTCACTGCAGCTTTGACAAATAGTCCCTTTTTTAAGGTATTTACCATTCTGCACACAGGATCAACAATGAGAAACTAATTATGTGCTTTGACTAACCTCCATTAACAAGAACATTACTCACATCTGTTTTTGGTCATCGTTGGTGTATGATAGCTCAAAATATTCGGCTGCTGTGTACAATTGTTTCCTCAAATTCTTCAAATCCTTAAGGTAAAATTTCAAAATGAAGTCATATTTCTCTTACATTTGTGAGACAAACTGCTAAGTGAGATGAGAAACACTGACATTGACATTTCATTCCAAAATCAAAACTAAAAGAAGCATTTTGATGATTTTAGATTGCAAAAATCACATACTTCCCCATCTCCTATCAGGTAAGTGCTTCCAAACATTTACCGTTATTCTAAGTAGTTCTTAAAGGAGATTAAAATTAACTGTGTGAGCTAGCGTCTTGTGCCTACTTGAATTCAGATAACCAACTTATCAACATCAGTATATTCAACTATGTTACTTGACAATGTGTTCAGAACCAATAACTAAACCAACAAAAAGACGCATTGATGGATTGAGCCACAAAATGAGTACCTTGAGGCTATCAGAGAACAATAAACTCTGCTGCATAGAAGCCTCGTTGTAATTGGCTGGTTCCGAGTGAAATGGTGCAGCAGCTGTCGAGTTTAATGCCTCCATCATGTACTGACCAGTAGACCGTAAGCCGTTATCCTGTAACGAACACTCTCATGAAACAAATATGAAATACAATAAACAATATGTACCACTCCTAGAAGTGTAAAATAAGGTAGAATCTTATATTTTATTCTGGAGACTGTCCTTTTCAGTCTAATTGAGCTGGTTCGACATCTAGAATCTCAAAATATGCCAAAAATTACAACAGAATCAGAGACAACCCTACAGTTCAGAATATCTGAAGGACAATAATAATGGAAAATAAGAGTAACAAAATCTTTAATTGAGCATCGAGAACTCAAAAAGCTAAACTTGTCTGAAACTTGACTAATACAATTCCATTAGATATTCAACAAAAATGATATTCATGAACAAAGTTGATACCTTAATAACATAACAAAAGCTGAAATACACACCTTTTGCGACATAGGTATATACAATTTCACTTTAGTGAAAAATTAAAGAAAGCTAAAACAATTATTTCAAGAAACCATTAACACAATTTTTTAACTACCATCAAACATGAATTTTGCAATAGATACACACAAAAGGTGAAATTACTGAATACCCATATATCCACTTGAAAGATAAAAATTGTTACTTGAAAGTGCTTGAAGAAATGAATAAGTTACCCCCCTAAAGCTACAAAGTTGAAAGCTAGTGTTGTTCAGCAATTAAATACAACTGCAAGAAACTCTGAGCATATGGGTCTTATCACACCATTATATTAGGTATTGCAAGTAGGCTATAAATAGACTCATTAATAAGTACTACCTCCATCCCATAAAGATTGTCCACTTTTAAATTTTTATTCATCTCTTGAACTTTTATCTTAAATATATTTATTTGTGTTGTATAATATCTTATAAAAAATATATCAACGAAAAGAAATTAAATTGTCTTCATTAATATAATTTTCATCATGATTATATAATAAAAAATAAAAATATCTACACAAAACAAGATAAAATGACAATCTTTATAACGAAGTGAAAGAATTGATATTTCTCAATAAAGAGTTATTCAACCAAACATTAGCTAAATTACATGATTTTTTATGTAGAGAACCCAGTCAAAGAAAAAGAGTGAGGAAAAAAGAGGAGGGGGAGGGGGAGGGGGAGGGGAGAAGATATGAGGACTGCACGTCTGAAAAAGAATGCGAAAACAATGGCAAATGTTTGCCAAAAGTCTACTTACTCATTCCTCAACTGGAACTCCTTTGAACAATACTCCAACGGTTTGACCAAATTACTAATTCAAAAAATATAAAAGTGAAAGTTATTCTAATATCCTAACACTGATCATTCCTCAACTCGAACTCCTTTTTACTAATATCCCTCACACTACTCATTCCTCAACTGGAATTCATTTTTATTCATTAATCTGAAAAATATAAAATTAATATTATTAAATTTTTATTTTAAAACATTTTCAATAATAATATTTTTTTCGTAATTTTTCATAACGTACATAAAAAGAATCGACGATTAAAATTACGCCTCGAAACGAAAAATTCAATTAATTGATATGAGTGCACAAATCTCTTCCTAATCATAATCAAGCTTTAGAGCATTAGCAATACCGCTGGCAGGCCAAACCTTATTTCCAAAACAATAATATATGCTCAAGAAATAGTAGTAACCCTATTGAGAATAGATGACTAAATTATACTCTCTCATTTTTAAGATATTATCACATTTTGAATTTTAATAGTAGTTGATTTTTTTTTTGAACTCAAATAACTTTTAATATGTTATATATTTATTTAGTAAAAATATATCAATATGTATAATTTTTAACATACTTTACTATTAACTTGATAATTTTGATTCAAATTAAAATTTTTGATGTTAATTAAGCTTGTAAAGTTTATTATCTTTGATCATGAAAAGATAAACTTGATAATCTTTTAAGGATGAAAGAAGTGATTGATATATAAAAATAAACATTCATAAAGTAACATCGATTATGTGGATGGGAAAGTTTTTATATATATATATTTTAGAAACAGAACTCATACAACACTTTTTTTTAACCTTGTCATGTAAAGTACATAAACAAGGGTTTCGACATTTTCAGAATACAAATAAGTCTGGGTAGAAATAAAATATACAGAGTACAAAATATAATGGACAATTGAAAAATTAATTAAGCCCTAAAAACAAAAAAAATGGCCCAAAACATAAATCAGGCAAGCCTAGAAATTGTGGATGTCTATGAAGTGTTTGTCAAAATGACTCATCCACAAATATAAGGTAGTCATTTTGATTCTCCTACAAGACCAATGCCTTTAGTTTCATGTGAATTTGTGAAGACTGCGAGCAGAAGTTTCCTTTGCTTTTCAATGCTTCCTTTGATGTCCAGTCTGCTACTTTATTATGTTCACTTTTATTAAGTGAAATTGAAGAATCTGTGATTGATAGTGAGGTTTTGATCTATATAATAGGATTGAAAAGAGTCCAATGGCCTTTTCGAGTTTCTATCATCTTTACCATAACGAGGTTTGTGAAATCCTACAATTTGCACCATTTGAGAATCTTGAAAGTAGTCTGCAGTTCAGCTTGGAGTGCAAAGGTACCATCAGTAAAGAAGCCCATAACTACAACAAGATTTTCATCAGAGTCTCTAAGCACTTCCAATCCCTGCAAAGTTCTCCTTGAAAGCACCATTATTGATTGAGCCGACATGAGGTTTATTCCATAGTAGAACTTGAGGAGGTTTCTTGAGAGGTTTGAAGACCTGAACATTGTAAAGCTTTGCCACATCGTGATCCCCTCTCTAATGCCTATATTAAAGTAAATCAGTCTCACTACAACTATTATCTTATGCCTCACTACGACCATTACCTAAAAGCTAACAAAACCATTCACCAAATGAAATTTTGCCCTGATGCATCTTCAAAATCAGCCAATATTTTTGTGAGATTTCACCCTTGTTGGAATGTGGCCTTGTAGAATATAAGAGTATCATCTCCAAAAAATATGTGGCTAATACTAGGACTTTCTGTACCAATTTTGATTGTAGGAAATATAGGTAGTATAACAATGAAAAATAATACTTATCGATTTAACACTTGAAAGCTTAAATCTGACAGATCTCGATGTCAATCTTAATACTGATAATTGCTCAAGGTTAACACAATAGCCAACGGACACGTCCATTTCTGCCTTTTGGCTTTGGAACTTGCACGAACAATACCTAAGAATGGAAGGAAAGAGATGAGTTCTAGAAATGAAAATCAAAATAGAACAAATAAAATCCTCAATCATGAATCCCCCTTTTCTTCATTTTTTTTTGTAAGGAATAAAAGTCCATGTAATTAAAATATAAATATATAGTGTATCATGGCTTTTCCTCTTTCTTGAAAGGTCAAGATGCTCTCATTATATAGAGAAGCCAACAAAATAAACAATCAAAAAAGAATAAATAGCCATTAATGATGTAACGGACAAAACGGTTGAAAATCCATCAATACAATAACCAATATAACGAAAATGGTCTTTATGATCCATTATTCCAACAATCCCCCACTAATGGCGAAGAAAGATTTATGAAGATGAAAGAAAGAATTTTGGATAAAGGAAGGCTTGGATACTTAAACATTAATATTTTTCGATTTGAATTGACACATAGTAAAGTGAGGTAACAACCTTCTGTCAATGAATGCAGTTCTTCTTGAACTTATTGACATTTAGTTGACACCCCCTCAATACATATCATACCTTCAAAATCGTGCAAGTTCCGCGATATAGTCTCCAAACGCTTTTAAGGCCATACATAGCGCTCTTGGGAGGCTAGCCTAAGTCTCTCATAGATGACGGCCGCACCATCACACTCACGTAGGTAACTTATATAGTACGTCTCAATAGCACTATCTGCAAGTTACATAAAGTCTAACCTCTAAACACAAATGAAATCCATCAGGTGCGTCTCAAAGCATCACCAAAACTAGTTATAGATATCTTGATTAAACTTCATCAACTACGTCTCAATAGCATCACCAAAAACTGGCTATGAATTATCATGATTAAAATTTATCAAGCGTGTCTCACTAACACCAATAAAAATTGGCTATGAATTTTTATGATTACAATTCATCAAGTGCATCTCAATAGTACCATCAAAACTGGCTATAGATCAACAAAATTCATGTCCATCAAGTACGTCTTAATACCACCACCAAAACCTGGCTATGGACCAACAAAACTCAAAATATGTCAAGTGGGTCTAAAAAGTACCACCAAATATTATTAAGGGATGAAAATGTAGTGTTTCAAGATTCATATGGCTTGATTTGACCACTAATGGGTATCCACCATATTACCCTGAGTTAAGGGCTTAAGCCTTATTCCGTTCAACATATAAAGGACAAATTTCCTTATTACTCTTTAATAAATGGATCAACAAGATTTCTTTTAGACTTCACATAGTCCAGAGAAATCACTCCATTTTTCAGAAGTTGTTTGAATACAACATGTATGATTCGAATATGTTTTCTCTTTATATTGTAGACATTATTCTTTGCAACTCTAATGGCTGCCTATGAATCAATGCAAAGTGAGACTAGTACTGTCTATTCCCCACAACACGTGTGCTAGAAGATTCTTCAACCAGTCTACTTCTTGACCTTCTAACTCAACAACAATAAATTCAAATTTCATGGTAGACATAGCGCTCCACCAAAAGTTAAAAACATCACCAAAAGTTAAAACATAACCACCGATTAAACATATCTCAAACCTGATTTGCATCACAATATGCTTTCAAACCTGCAGGAAATTTACAAAAGTACAAAACATAAATCAAATGTGTGTGTACATAATGCATTTCAAATATTCTGACACTTCATTGAAGCCTTCCAATATGAAATCTAAAGGTTACTATACATAATTCTCAATTTCAAAGAATTGAATATTCATTATCACATGATTAATTTTTAATCATTTGGTGTCTAACGGTTCATATGATTAATTTTAAACATTTGGAAATTAATTTCTTCTCAATAACCCTGCTCGGAGTTTTACTTAAATAATCTGAAATCGTCACATTCTAATGTCGGTACTTCACACCCCCACATTTGAGCTGACCCATAAGATTGAGGGAGTTCAAAATACTAGAACTAAAAATCTCCTTGCATCTATAAAGACGAGTCAATAATCATCCCATCTCTATCATTGCCACCATCATTTAGGCAAAGTATAAATAAAAGAGTCATTTCATCCATATAACCCCCATAATTCGAGTGTTTCTTCAACATTAATATACGGTGTACTTCATTATTTTTTGAGGACTCTTGAATTTTTCTTAAAAGAAAAACTAATTTACTAAACAACTTCTTCGCATATATTAGTAAATAAAATTTCAAACTATTCATAGTATTCTCCCATCAATTTCCCGTACTACATGTAGGCAATATTGTCTACCATTTAATTCCATAGAATATTAAAACAAATCAAGTCTTTATTAGACTAAAAGCCTCGTGTATCTCTTTGAAGGGAATTGAAGTGTTTTTTTTTTCATTTTTCCCCCTCAAATGAAACAAATGTAAAACTATTTGGGATTAATGTCAGCGGAAATCACCTATGTTTACAAGATGTTTCTAATTCGATCACTGTAATTTCAGCTTAGTAAAATTAGAGTAGCTTTTGCTCTTTAAAAATGTTCCAATCAATCTGCATTCGTCAAGTGACTTTTTAATTAAAACTTTAAATTAACATAATCAATGAGTGGGATCGTGGAACTTTTAAAAAGATAATTTGATCATTAACGGTTTTGTAACATAAGTGATGTCGATTGGAAATATTAGATAGCATAGGTGATCGGCTAAGTAACATTAGGTAAAATATAAGCGGAGGTAATTTAGCAGTGGAGTTCAATATTTTAATGTTATTAAAGATCCAAAATACTTCTCTTAACATTTGACACCTATTTTTAATAATTACATAGTCAAATATGTAACTTCCACGAGCGCGTATCACTTGAGACATCGGTGCTGGAGTCATACGCATCAGCGTGGGTTCGATCCTGGCGGCGGCTCAAGTAATTGTTGTTGAATCCGGGGCCGTGCCTCGTGACTAACGGGGTTACCTAGCTATCTTTGTGTGTAATAGGATGACTACGAGGGCCGTCTGGCGCGTCTGGATAATCTCACACGCATTGGTATTGGGTAATGCTAGCGGGGCGCCGCTTCGTTGAGGGTATCGGCGAATAAAAGAAGGAAAAATATATAATCATCCACTTTAATTTCAGTCTCACATATTTGACTATGTAATTATTAAATTTTACACACTTCCATTTAAACGTTACACTGCTCAATGCATCAGGAAGTTACACTATTCAATCCATTCATTTGGAGTTGCAACCCCCGTCTATCAACAGTTCGTTTAATCATAAAGACTCCTATAATTCATGTATTTGACTTCATGATATATTATCCCGTATGTCAACGGTTCTTTCAATCACATATTTGACTATGTAATTATTAAATTTTAAACTCAAAATAATTTAAACATGACCATGAAACATTCAATTGGACTACATATGCTATGCCATCATACATATATACATTCAGCTAAAATAGAAGCATATGACCAAACGATTTAACACCCAAATAACCAAACGATTTAAAACCCAAACTTAGTTTTAGGTATAGAATCAGTATATTAGAACGACTATATACTTCAAATATGATAGACAATCAAGCTAATGTCATTATACATATACTTACATGTCAGATATATTTATTTAATAAAATTTTTAATTTTAACATCAATGTATCCTCGAGATAAGCAATATTATTATAACATGTATTTGGTTATCTCACGGATCAGGCTACGTTTTGAAGATAACAAATTCTTCAGCATTTACTAATAATCTTTTGATATGTTTAGTAGGTGCGATCGAAGTATATCCACGGGAGGCTTATTGTTTGTCAAAGGATCGAGGCCGGGCTTGAAGTGTTGAAGATTTTGTCTTTGTGATTTGGGCCTCTTGTAAGAAATCTCTATACTATTCGAGTTTTATTTTAGCGATTAAGAATGCAAGCTTTTAATAAATTGGATATGTTAAAACGTTTTGAAATCGGTAATGGTTTTGAACTTGATTAGAACTTGAGTTGAGTACGATTAAACCCCGGTATGACTAGGTGTGGCATATGAGGCTAATTCTCACTGCGTGAGTTCTTATTAGGATTAAACCACATTTTTTCCTACTTAAAAAATTCTGGTGGTCGGGACTAAGGTCGGAACCAAGTGCGAACTTGTCCCAGAAGTCCCACTGACAGCACAGCGGGGACAAAGATCGGGACATCGTGGGACTTGCACTTTTTCCCGACCTAAGTCAGGATCCCAGAGATTTCAGCCAGCGTTTTTCAACCTATATATACACTTCATATACCTTTTCGGATACCATTTTTTTGCACGATTTTTGAGGCCAACTTTCATACTAAACAAGCAGAAGCTAAAGCATTCCCCAATCTCTTATAATCTCATTAGCTTAGAGATTTCACTTAGTGTTTTATTGTTCATTCCTATTCGGATAAACCATTTGCCCAAATCACAGGTTGTTACTTGAGTTAATCGGGAGATTAAGAGTAAGAAATCACAGATGAGGGGGCTTTGGGTTTCTACAGCATAAAATGTAGCTAGAGTTGTCTTTGTTGATTTGGAGTTCAGCTTTGCTTGTAGAACTCGAGGAGTTAGCTCCTTTTCATAGTGGTGATTGTTCCCAAATCCCGAGGTTGGAAAGCCGACAGTCGAGCACTTAGAAGCGGAAGCTAAAATTTAAATCGTTGAGTATTCATAACCACTTACTATTTTACTTTAGTTTATTTATTGTCATTGTATTTTATTGTTGTTTGTGTTGTGCTATTTGTATATTACTTTAGATTGTCTTTAAATATAATATATTTGTGTGGGAAAATAAATTTTCTCAAAATTATATTATTAAAATCTGTAATACAATCATAAAAACCGAAAAATACAAAAAGATAGTATAATCCTTATTCACCCCCCTCTAAGGATAGTATTCGTAACAATTAGTGCTCGAGGCAAATTGTTCTATAATTTGTGCTTAATATCACGTAGTAAAAGATCATGGGAAGCTCAGAAAATATGGGTATATTTTGTGGTGAAGGGATGTCTAGTTCTAGGCACTCCGCCTTGATGTTCTTTTAACTCACGATTACTAGAGCAATTGTATGAAATTTCATGTGCAGAGTATTGATTACGTTCTCTGGAGGATCATTCTCGATAGACCACTAATCCCCGATGAAGATTAGGATTTATTGAGCCCGTGTTGTGGCTGGGGACAGAGTGATGATGAAATGAAAAAAGCACTCGAGGCGGGTGCTAATACTATTGAAGTACCAATCACCGATGTTGATAAGACAAATCTTAGCGAGCTCCGTCCGGATGAACTAAGGAAGATTTCCTTGAATGCTAAAGCCGTCTGAATATTACACAATGCTATGTGCAAAGAAGAATATGGAGAATCGAAGTTTGTAAGAATCTGAAAATTTGGGATTTGTTGGAAGCATTTCGTATTTGGAACAAATCAAGTGAAGCAGACCAAAGTTCGTCTCTTGACCAAAGAGTATCAGAATTTTGAGATGAAAGAAGGAGAAACCATTGCTGACATGCATCAGAGGTTCAATGAGATACTAAACAATTTGGAGGCCCTCGGTAAATCATTTTCTAGAGAAGAGATTAATGGGATGATTTTTGAAGCCCTCACTGATGATTATGATGGGAAAATATGTGCTATCACAGAGGCCAAGGACATCGGAACTATTCCATTGGTAGAACTCATTGGGTCGTTGAAGGGGAGAAAGAAAGAAATTACTTACAAGCGAGAAGGGAAGAATAAAGAGGCAAATCTAGAAACTCTTGTTGTTGCGAAATTTGAAGAAAACAATTGGAAATGGATACTAAGAAATTTGGCGAAGTCACGATGGTTGGCTATGTTGACCAAAAATTTCAAGAAGATTCTGAAATACCACAACCACAAGAAAGAGTATCCTCAACGATCTAGAAATGAGAACTATGAAAGAAGGGGCAAGTCTAAAGAATATGAAAGTTACAAGAATGATCAACCTAAATGCTTTGAATGTAACAAGCCGAGATCGTATCAAAATTTGTCTTGTGAAGAAAGAAATCTGAACCTAAGAAAGCCATGAAAGCCACGTAGGATGATGGTATTTCTCAGCTGGATTACGAGATTGATGAGATGGTAATGCCGTATGCCTAATGGAAAATGACTCCACTGTGGTACATTCTGACTTTGACTCTGGTTCTAGTTTTTGCTTTGATTATGATACTGATGTTGATTCTGATTGCGATGAACAAAAATGTGCTTATGCTAAATTGGTTAAAATAAATGAACGCATGTTAGAAGACATGGCTTTTTTATGTGATCCTAAATATAAGGAGGTGGCTAAGTAAAGGCAAATGGCATGACCCTTTAAAATTTACGTCATAAAATGACATCATTGTTTTAAAATTGGAAGTTGATCTTAATAAAAGTGTTGATCTCGAGAAACTTGAGCTTAAGCAAAGTTTAGAAAAGGCTAATAAGGAGAATCTCGAATTAAAGAATAAGTTGAACACTTATGAGTTGCGTACAAATAAACTTGATGAGATATTAGAGACTCAGAGTAAACATGTTAATAAAAGAGGTTTAGGCTATACTGGTGATAACTCGTTTGCTCTTAGCCGTCACCTCTCTTCTTCCATTAAGTTAGATTTAGGCTAATTCTTCAAATGATTCAAATTATACATCCTCATCTTCTCATCATGTTAGCCAACCTGGAAATATTAAATGTACTTATTGCTGAAAAAGGTAATCCTCTTTATTCTTTCCAGCTGTCATATCCAAATAGAATTGGTTGATCTTGGAACTTTAATACTGCATGGAAAGCGACCAAAATGGATTGTTTGAGGAAATATCACAGCTAACCCTCAAGGACCCTAAGTCCATCCCGGGTACCAAAAGTGGGTTCTTGAATTTCTTGCGGGTTAGCCCTTGCATCAAAGAAGAATGTATGGATGATCGATAGTGGTTACTCGAAACTACGTGGCAATTGATCTTCTGTTTTAAATTGGGGAAATAAAGCAAGTGGATCTGTCAAGTTTACAAACAATGAATCCATAAAGGGTGTTAGAATTAGCGATTGTGTTGGTAAGAAAAACTGTTTTTAAAATTAAAAGATCATTGCGTATTGATGGTTAATTTACTAAGTGTGAGTCAATTATCGATAATTATTATGATGTGTCTTTTTCACAAAAACAAATGTGTTTATTTCTGCAATACTTCTCTACAGTCATCCATAGTTTCAACTCTAATAATGTTTATTATATATAGTTTTGATTTAATTAGTCCCAGTGACGTGTGCTTAAGTGTTTGCGTGATGATGTTAGTTTATGGCATAGGCGTCTGAGGCGTACTAGTATTGACTTAATTTATAAATTTTCGAAGCATGATGCGTTAGAAGTTTGCCTAATATTAAATTTAAAAGGAACAATTATTGTGATGCCTTGGTAAAATGCATAAACGTCGTTTAAATATGTTAATAAAATGTCAAAATGTATTAGCGATTTATTGCATATATGGACTTGTTTGGTGAAATGGATGTTGTAGTAGGAGAGGGTCTGAATATGTATATGTTATAGTTGGCGATTATTCTCAGGATTTACATGGGTCATTTTCACTTGCTAATACGAGTGATGCGTTTAAAGAGTTTGCTAAGTTGTGCAGAAAAGTACCAAGAAAGAATGCAATCAAGACCGTTCGAGGTGAGCCATGAAGGAGAATTCCAAAACTCAAAGTTAGAGGAATATTATGATAAGCATGGCATGGACACAATTTCTCGACTCCCAGAACACCTCGACAAAATGGAGTATTGGAGGCGCATGAAATCGGACTATTCAAGAAATGGGGTGTCTGATGTTAAATGAGCATAACACACCAAAATATTTTTGGAATCTGTGATTGACACCGCGTGTCGCGTCAACGCTTACAGCGTATTTATGAGACACTATTAAATAAAACTCCGTATGGCGTTGGTGTGGTAAGGCATATGATTAGATATTTTAAAGTTTTTAGAGTTTGCAAATGCTATGTTTTAAATACTAAAGATCAACTTGAATAATTGATGCTTAGTCAGAATGGAGTCTATTTTTCTAGGTTATTCTTGATGAAGCGGAAATGTAAATATAATAAAAAGGACCAATGTATTGAGGAGTGCGTCGTGTTTTTCTTTTGATGAATCTAATCCTTTTTATTGCTAAGCGATTTGTTGAAGATGATGATGAGTTAGTAGGTATTGAGATGTAAAACATACCAACCATTCTTGAGGAACCACAAAGGTAGAGCCTCAGAAGCGCTATTGAAGGGGGCTCATGAAAGGAGGAAGATAGAAATCACCGAAGATGTGAGCAGTTACTTGTGGTAGAATGGCATGATGATCTACCTAAGCCTACGAGCGTAAAGAATCATCCTCCAGGCCTTATCGTTGGCGTCCAGTCGAGAGATATGACTATAAATGAATTATTCCGTTAATAATGTTTGCTTTCTGTTCCTTGTAATGCAGTCGTACCGTTAAATATTAATGACTCACAGATGATCGAGAATGGGTAATATCCGTGCAAAAAGAACTTGAACAAATTTCGAGGAATGTAAGTCGGCATTTAGTTGAAAAACCTCATGATAGTCTATGTAATTGGAGCAAAATGGTTTTGAAACAAAACCCAGGTAAAACTAGTATAGTTTAAGTAAATAAAAGCAAACTTGTTGTTCAAGGGATACATAACCAAATCGAGGTAGATTATGATGAAAACGTTATTTGTTATTCTTAGATTGGAATCCATCATTAAATATTAACTTTCTTGAATTCTTAATTTAATACATTAGATGAGTGTTAAAGTTCTTTTTAAATGGTTTCTACAAGAAGAAGTTTTTGTAAAATAACCCAGTTTGAAGATGTAAAATATCCTAATCATGTTTTATGTAATAACCCGTTACGAAAAAAAAAAAAAAAATTTAATTTTCGATTACAAAGCGGTGGGACCGAGATAGTATAAATTTCAATGATAATATTATTTCGTAAATTTTTGGCAATTTGCATTTATAATTTAGTAGTTTTGCTATGGAAAATTTTATCTTTAAAATCGGGTTCGTTGAGATTTAAAATACGATAAGCGGAGAATGCTT
>JADFUC010000375.1:0-36397 GCA_019722365.1 Lithospermum erythrorhizon | reverse complement strand
TTGAAGTTACGCATTGCTGTCGGCCCATCGGCCTGGGTGATTCTCGTGTTCCGGATTATAATGACTCTCACTCAGGCGGCCGACTCAAGGAGCAATTTCGTATTTTAGCTTAGGTTTTAGGGATTACTGGGTATCCGTTTTCATTGAGTCGCTAAGTAGTGGTGTCTTTTGTAAAAATCAGTCTTTTCTTTGTTACAGAGATCGTTGGAGGAGGCCACCTGCAGTTCGTTGTGGTGTGGGTAGAGTTAGAGGTACTGTAGGTGGGCCCAGAGGGAGTCGAGTCAAGTACTCTGCATAGCCGCTGACATGCGAGTACACGGACCGCAGTGTCCGGAGGCATTCTTTTCTCTCGAAAGGTGCTTGAGTGTAGACTCTGCAGAAAGGGAGGCTGCCGAATGTACCGCGGCCGAGCAGCAGTGAGAGGTCGACTCCTGCAGCAAGTTGTTTGACTGCTTCTCAAGAGATCCGGGTTTTCCCGAGGTTCGCTGCAGTGTGCTATCGAGCTCCATCCTGATATGAAGTCCATTTTTGACGGCTGGGATCAAGTATGCAGATGAGAGTGGAAGTTTCATAATTTATCGACACAGTGGCGCCTGCGATCAAGTGGAGAAACTTAGGCCCCCTCGATCAAGCGAGAGGGGACATCTATTTTTCCTCGGGAGCGGCTCATGGAGCTCTTCCGAGAATTATCACTGAGACCCACATGGCAGCCTTTGGAGAGGAGCTTCCATTTCACTGCCTCGTGACGAAGTCTCGCTGAGGGAGTACGAAACAAGCCAAATGAATGCGTTTTGTCACTTCCCGATGTCTATCCTCGTAGCAAAGAAGATCACGAGGTTCGTGGATGGTTTGACGCGGGGAGGTACGCCACCGCATATCATCGATGATTCTCACCGCCTTCCAGTCGCGTAGAACGCAAAATTTCTGAAGACGGAAATGGAGCAACAGCCGTAGACGAGCGGATCGAAGAGTCGACCCGAGACTTTCAAGCATCGATAGCCTCCCCGGGAGCAGAAGTTACTCGCGCCTGCTAGCCTGCCCAAGCTATTCTATGGTACCGCGAGATCCAAAGGACTTTCTCGTGAGCGGGCTTTCTGGGGTCTTAGAGAGATATCCATTGCTTCCGATGCGGGCCGCTTGGGGCACACGGTTGATCGGCCGGGAGAGGATGATATTACGTTGCTGCCGCCAAAGGCCTGGCACTGGCGAGGGATGGCCCCAATTCTTCTGTGGATGGAGGTAATCGGAACTTTTTCACTGTCACCGCCGTAAGCGGCGTTATCGTGTGACCGTAGGTGGACTTGCTGGAAACCGTGGCATCGTGGCCTAGTGAGTCGAGGCTCTCAAGGGAAACAGAAAGGTACCGCCTGGTGGGGCCGGACGGGCCGATTAATGTCAGACCCAGTTGTGAGTGCTTAATGCACCCTCCTAAAGTTCGGCTGTGTAATTTCTTACTATGATTATGTGGGGCTTGAACTTTTTATATCAAAGCAACACTCAATTAACACTTCGAGTTTTGTCGACACTTCTATCTCAGATGTGCAGAGTCTCTACTTGTTCCACTTTTTATTACATTTCCACTGGGAGGTCACTTATAAGCTGTATTATTTATATATGTGGATGCCCTTTGAACGAACGACCCATTGTTGGTAGTAGACCTACTCAAGCTTCAAGCAAATGATAGGTTTTGATCTTATGTTTATATGGATCAGTTGGGAAAACATCACACTAGGATTTATTGTCACCATAAGGATGTTACTTTTGGTGGGCTTCCAGTAAACTAGAATCTTTGTCGCTGGAGATAGAAGGTTCTACCGTCGGATATTATCAACACTGGGCTAAGGAATTGATTATGGCGGTGTTATGTTGGATTTTTGAGTACGCGGTTGATTCGGGAGAGTAGGGAGAAGTCAGATTAGGGATGTCCTAATTATTTGAGGCGTATTGGTGTTTTTCTCGAGTCACAAGTATCGCCAACGAGAAGTAGAGATTACATAATAGAATGGCTCTAGCGTAGTTGAAGAATTGAAGATTTTGTTATGTGAACCGCCGGATAACGGGTTTCGAGGACGACGCGGGTCAGAATCGTCAAAGGCTCGGGAGGAGTCAGCATGAAGAACTTTGTGGTGTGAGGTATCTAGGGTGTTTTGTTTTTTTTACATTCGTATGTGCATTATGTGGTTACCGTTGTAGTCGAGTTACGAAATTTCGGGGTCGAAATTTTATTAGGTGGGTAGATTGTAATAACCCGTTACGAAAAAAAAAATTAAAATTTTTCGCCTACGGTGCTATCTGTGATAGTATAAATAATTTCGATAATATTATTTTGTGATTATTCTTAAATTGTTACATTTATAATTTAGTAGTAATAACTGGGATAATTCGAAGTTAAGTTAGATCGTTAAGTCGCTCGATAACTCGATTCGCAGATGATTTCTGCACGAACTCCCTCAAGCATGTTTTTTAGTGACTTAAGGGCTAAGTTATCACCTTCATCCTTATCAAACCAAAAACACAAAAAAATATCTTCCTCCATCTTAGCTTAGGCCGAGATTTATCCCCCCTCCCCTTGAAAAAATTTCTTTCTTCCATTTCTCTCTTCGATCAGAGGCTCAAACTCAAGATATTTTGTAGAATATCGTTTTCCCATCATTCTCTTCTTCGAGTTAAGGTAAGAAAGTTCAAGTCTTTTGAGATATTTCTTGGCTTCGAATATAGTTGACTTTAGTTGACTTTTCCATAATTCAATTTTATGATGAATCTTAGTCAAGTTATGGGTTCTCAAGGGGATGTATATGCTTAATTTAATTCATTATTTAGAGGTCGCTTGAGGACGTTATGGTCGAAGCTGGACTTTTCTAGATTTCAAGCTGACTTTTGGGGGGTGATATTTTTATAAGACTTTAAATGTAGGAGTTTAATTGGGACCTTATTATAGTTATCGCGGATATTAAATTGGTGATTTAAAATCGTGACAGCGGAATAAGTGTTGAAAAAGTGTTAATTCCATGTTGAAGTTGTAATTGATATTTTGGAGTATAGGTTGGGTTAATTAGGGACTTGATGATTAACTAGAATGACTTATAAGTTGATTTTTAATGATAAAGTAATAAGATGGAATTTTAGCAGGGATCGACGGTTGTGTCCGACGGGATTATAATCTGGATTTGTTTACCCGTCATGTTAGACCGCGAAATCGCTGCTCCGATTAGAGTTGGTAATGCTTAAGCCTCTAGAACGTAATTTTGGTATTAGTTCCTTGAGTATACTTTCCTGGTGTTGTTAGGCCTTGACTCCGGAAGGGGCACATTCCTTACTGCCCTTCGTGAGGATTTTGTGATAACTAGTGTAGTGTGAGTACTTATCTCACGGGCGCATTTTACGTACTTACCTTACATTGTGTGAACATGTTATTGTAAGTTATGATTATATGAGAATGATGTACATGTCAGCTGTGTTATGATTACGTGAGAATGATATGTTTATGTGTGATTCATTTGTGTGAGCCATGATATGATTATGTGATTATAACTGTGGCGTCAAGATTGGTCAGAGGCACAGCTTGAACTCCCAATTTATACTTGATTTATGTGGCCTTGTCGGTAATCAAGTTGTATTCCCCTCGCTGTGGCCTTGTCGGGCACTTATGTATTTTTGTGGGCTCGGTCGGCGATTGTGTTTGACTCATGATTGTGAGATGTTTTAAATTGCGGTGCTTCGATATTGCTCGAGCAAAGATGGCTATCGAGAGGTGACTTAAGTTTGAGTTACGTATGACTCGAGTGACTCGAGTATTAGATATGACCCTAGAATTTGGGATGGTTACGGGTTAGGTGGAGCGTTGTTTATCGCCTTTATACGCCGGTATAAGAGCTGCCGCTTATCAAATTATACGTCGTATAAGAGCGTTGTGTATCGCCTTTATACGCCGGTATAAGTAGCTTTTTTATCGCCTTCGGTATGAGCGTTGGTTATCAGCTTTATACTTCGGCATAAGAGCGTTGATTATCACTTTATACTGCAAGAGCGTCAGATTGACGGGTTGAGCTATGTGCACGTGATTAGAACTGACGGTATCTAGCCACTGACGGTTTATCACTTACTGTGAGTATAGTTTTCATGGTCTCGTGATTGTAATTTCTTGTGGTTTGGTGTGATTTTTTCAAAGGAGTCAGATTCATTATCGAGACCCTATATTTATGTTATGCCATGCGATGTATGAGAATTGTCTTCGTAAGTATAAATATGTATTCCTGCTAGGTAGTCCCGTTGTATATATATATATATATGCGATTTGACTCCTATGTTAATTTGCTGTGTCGTGGTGTATGGTTTAAGTTTCACCCCCGGTGTTAAGTTTCACTAAGCTTCGCGGCTTACACCCCTTTTCGCTTTGGGCGGCATTTCATTTGTGCCAGTCAATGCACGGCTAGTCGAGCCGTAGTTTGTCGGATATCGCTCCGGTGCGGCTAGTGAGCACGGCGACGTAGATCCTCATAGTCTGATTTTTGATTGTTGTACTTTATTTTCAAACTTTAGCCTTGTCGGCGCTTATCATTTTGTACTCGAAAGTACGTTTCATTTCTTACTTTTATAGCCTTGCCGGCATTACTATTTATTTGGGATATGTTATATATATACGGAGTCGTCGTTGATATCACCCGAATGGATTGTAAATTTCAAAGTGTGTGATTATTTTGGAAATATTATATGTAATCGTATTTTTGAAGGAAACGAGTAGTTTTAAACCAAGTCGCCTATCGGTTTGGTGATCTCCGGTGTTCCGGATTATAACGACCACCTCGTGGCAGCTTTAATTCGGGCGGGTCGTTGGCGCCTTCATTGAGGTAATAACTACTCCTTGTTTCTTTTGTGTTATTATGTTAATAATAAAGTTTGATAATGAAATTATTCATTGATAAGTATAAAGATAAATGATATGTTTTTTGGATTAATAACAAAGTTTTATATATTTTTTTTGGATTATATATTAATGATAAATTTATAAATCGTATGGCTTCTAAATATATGGCTTTTATAAATGATAATGATAAATTCTTCATTGAATTAATTAGTTTGATAATGATAAATGTATGGTTTTTATATGTTTTTGGATATTTTTTTATATGTTTTTTGGATATTTTTGTTGTGATTGTATGAACTGGGAATATTATGATTGTATGGATTGAGAATATATGAATCGCATCCCGGATGCTGCAATACATTTTGCAAGATCCTCGATTGCTTTTCCCTCGAAACACAACAATGATAAATAGTTTAAGATCCCTCGCAGTATCCTCAAGATGACGTTTCACAAGGACAACACTTGACAAACTTGGAAGTTTCCAGAAGCTGAAAAATACAAGACTACACTTTGTATAAGTGTTGTAATAGGGCCTTTTGTTAGATTACACTTTGAAAAGTGTTGTAATAGGTCTATTTATTTTTAGGTCATATCATATATCTCCTGAATGTGTATTATTTACTTTATTTTCATAATGTGAATATTACGTGAGTATGTGTACTATAACTGTTAAAATAATATAAAATAGTATTAATCTCACCATTAAAATTTAAGCAAAGTATCAAGCCAATTCTAAAGTCAGAGAACTTATCACGGCTACCGGCACATTATAATAGTAGGTGTACTAGTTCCATGTTAACCGGTAGTATGACAAACGGATCATGTTGAACCGATTTCCACTAATGTTGGCTTTCAAATGATCATTCCAAAGTAACGACGGCTTTATGGTTGCTTAATCGTCATTTCCACTAACGCTATGCTGGCCGGTGATACATCGGTAGCACTGTTGGGAGTGTTAGTGACACAAGAGTTGAAACTTGATCTTGAATCATTCCAAAGTACCGTAATTATTTGAAACTTGATTTAATCATATGGACACATTACCTGAACTTAGGTTCAAGTTAACAACATCATGTGATATGATTGAGAGATAATTAAATTTTTATCTCAATCAAAGGTTATGATTCTATGAATACTAATGTGTTATATTGTCTCTTAGCCACCATATCTGTTTTAAGTAATTGATTTAATTACTTTTATAACCAAAAGAGAACACTATTGGATGATCTTGAATGTTTTGTATCATATTTCAAGACATGTCATTGGCATTTAGTATCACCGACAAGATGAACTTTCTTCATGAATTGTGATGAAACATAAGCTTGTGATTTGTATAACCAAATAAGAAATATTGTCTACTTGGCTCGCAGAGATAATACTTCTATAAAGTCAAGTAAGGAAGGTTCATAGTTTGAAGTTAATGATTAACTTCATTAATTCCCAAATACGAAGCAATATTGTTTTACTTAGTTCTATAAATAAATTTGTAAAGTTGAGTGCAAAAAGGATTATAGTTTGAAGTTAATGATTAACAGCCAAAAAAGAAGGATATTAAGTAACATTTGAGAAATAGGAAGAGATTTTTGATAAAACCCCATATCTCAAATGATTTGCCATCAAAATCGTAATGTCATCGCGTGACTAAACCGCCAAGGTTCTTGTAACGACTCCGCCTGTGTCGGCCGCTTCCTGAGGTTAGAATCATCCAAATCCTGGACACCAGAGTCACCAATCGATGGATGACTCAAATGTAAAAGACTCACCGGTTCTTAAATAACCAAATAAAAATAATATACATTTGAAAAGAACAGTTTTTAAGAAAATGATCCATCGTGGTATTTCCTAACCACACAAAAACAACTAGCATCTAAATAATCGACCAACGTACAAAATGTCAATATACAACTCTCTGGCCTAAACTGGCAACAACAAATAGAGAATCCGAACAAAAAGTCAACAAGATCATAGGATCATCGCCACCCATGGCTCACCTAGCTCTATACCCATACCTTGAATAGATCCGACACGCCCGAGGCACCCCATGTCAACCTCGTGGCCAATAAAATGCCGCCTATAAATGGCTAGGTGCTTCAAATCTTAGTAAATACGACTGAGGTTTTTCGGGATACGACGAGATATGTTCCTCAATCGGCCTTAACAACTTAGTAGACGTAATAAACATTCCGGCTTGGAGGCTTGTTGGACATACGTATATGTTCCCCGACCGGCCTTGCGCCTTAGTAGTCGACAATCATGTCCGCTTTAGAAGCGCCATACATAATGGATATGTTCTTGACTGGCCTTAGTAGCTTAGTAGTCAGGATGGTCTCTATTCATATAGATATTCGTACGTTGAATATCTAGAGGCCTTGAGACTTTCCGTGCTTCAGGTAGAAGGATTCTCAAGTTTCATGAAAGGAAATATTTCTTCTTGAATCTAGAAAACTCCCCATAGTGAACTCTCCGATACATCACCCTGTCGAACACCCGCAAACTATCGACCTTTAGCACTCCTCGAGTTTTGTAGATAGTAAGCCAGCCTATAAAGGTTGGGCTTTCTGCTTCCTCCCCAGTCTATTTGCCTCTCGTGAGGTGCCAACTCCGCTCTTGGTTCCGGGGGCGTGAACTTTGGTTGCTTTCAGGCCACTGTGCTTTTTTCTTTCTAGTTTGAGTTTTCTTGGCCTCTTAGGATCTTATTTGGTCTTCGAGTAAGAGGTCAAAGGGGGTAGAGGACACGTGCCCCTTTATTTGCGTGAACGTTGAGCCCATGTCAGCGTGCCTCGCTGCTACCGCCGAATGTCTTCGGGAAGTATTCCTCCTTGCATGACGCTATGTGCCCCAATGATTCCTTGACGCAGACATGCTAATAGCTAATGACTCGCGAGTCTATCTTTGCACTTCAAGTTCAGATTCCTCCTTCTCAAGCTGATGAAGTCTATAACCGACTATTCTTTCTTTGTTTGGTATCAATTAGCTCCATCACGCTAATCCATCCTCTTGTACGGGCAGCCAGGCAATTCGCCAATGGTACCAACTGTCATGAGGCAGCTCCAAGTCAAGATACCGCCTAACGAGATTCCCCTTGAGGAGCGAACGAATTGTTTGATCATTTCATCCCCCCCTAAGTTCCGCATTATTGCAATGCCTCAACAAAGCGGGCTACATGTTGTTCAGGGGTTTCCGCTCCATCGAAGTGTCGAATTGGGCGGTCGATAACCTTAGGCATTCTCACTAGACTCATACGGGAGGTATAAGGCTGTGGCATAAGGAAGGTGACTCCGATCTTCATGACCTTTTATGGCTACCATTATATACACCTTCAATCGTAGCCATGAACGTCCTGCATTTGTCGGAACGAAGGTGAGTTTGTACCGTGTTCGCCAAGGTCCATGATGACCCCGAGGTATAGCTGCTGGGGTAGATGGAGGGTCCCATCCCCCATTTTAGAAGTTGTAGGTGCCTCTTTCCCTCGCTTTAGAGGCCGCCTACCAAGCCCCGACGCCCATCTTTTTACATCTGAGCAATAGAGTAATCTTGGTGCTGAATCTTTTCGCAAAGATGCTTTCTACCATCCCCTCGCCGTAGCATCCGTTCTTCCAGGGAGGTAATACTAGTCATCATTATTGGTGTACTAGGAAGTCCGCAGACGGCGATTGTTTAAACTGACAAGGGATCCTTATCGATGTAATCGGGTATAACCACCGTTGCTTGAATTTCTTCGTGTTCGCTCACCGGGTTGTCATCTATGTGCCGAGAAGATTCCCTCAAAGGGTACTCTGCAGTCGCCCGGCCGCTTGTCATGACTTATTCCATTTCTTGAGCTCTAGGCAATACTAGCATTCTAGGCCCTTCAGTGACATCTCTTCCTCGGTCCAGCAGATTCACGGATCATTTTGATGATTCTTCTCATTGTTGTAGCCTTTTGATACATGGAGAGAGCGTGGGATAGTCCTCTGGTAAATATCTCTCGGTTGTTAGCAAGTGATTTAAGGGTAGTTGAGGCCCCCATCGGGCATGTCTCTGCATTATAATGCAAAAGATAATTTTTATTATTTATGATAGGGTACAAAAATAAAAACCCATTGTGGGAAAATTCCTCGCCAGGTCAGTTTTATCAAATCTCAAGAGGATCGATCGGCCCAAACTATAAATCCCTCAAGCGCTTGCTAACGACGGTGAGATGTCCGCTTCGCTTGACTTGACTTGATTTGATATTGACTTGGATTTATTTGATTTGATTTGAGATTGACTTGATTTGATTTGATTTGACTTGGATTTGGATAAGTTTCACGAAATGGATATGCCCTAGTCTTGATGGACTCTTCAGACTGTCTCGACTCTCGATATTGTCCGGAGCCGGGCCTTAGCAACCGTATTCTCGTGTCAAGTTGTATGAACCTGGATCTTGGCCCGAAATGGGCTCCAGCCTATGTTATCACGGATTTACCGCAAGTCGCTTGGCAAAGACGGGTCACTCAAGGCCGAGTAATGACGGGATTTTGGATTTCAAGTTTACCTTTGTGTGTGGGACTTGGTAGCGGATGTTTCTATTTTGTCTTTGATGGGTCTTGTGCCTCTTTCGGATAGACACTTGATTTCCAGATAGACTCCAAGCTTCGAAATTGCATGGGATGATAGGAAGCAAGTTGTCAAGCAAATGGCTGCTTTACTTCAGACATGTCTTAGCATGATGTCGTAGAGTGATTTTAGATATGACCCACGTGGGACTTAGTGAGATTTGGCCTCACTTAGACTTATGCGATTTGGCCTCACTAGTGGATCTCTAGTGAGATTTGCACTGGGACTCGGGGTTTAAGCTAAGTGCTACTTCTAGCTTTACTACAAATTTTAAAGTACCTTGTTGACGTGAGCGATTTATCCGGAAAGATAGATTGAATAATCAACATTTCTATACCTAGTCAATCAAGAAAGAAGTAGGTGATGGGTTATAAATATAAAGGAGCAATTTAAACTAAAGTCGGAAGCATTGTAAATTGGGTGAAAATTCAATTTCAGATCACAGACGATCAACCTTGAAATCATTTAAAGGATCAAGTCAGGTCAACTAACGGCAGGAGTGGTGTTTTTACCATTATAGTTCTATACCGGCCAACCTCATTTTTCTACCCACGCAATTTTTCTTTGATCAAGTACGTGATTTTCGATAGTCAGTTTATTATTGATACCGATCACCAGACAAGTGGGCTTTGAAGAACGTGAGCTCGTCGAATCCGATATAGAGACCTAATCCGCTTAGTTTATTCCTTCCTATATCCGCATTTGATTTAATCAAACTCGAGATTTACGGTAGATGTTCATCCAAGTTTCAATAATCGTGGGCTACGAGCTTAACCTCGAATATCGGGAAGCCGCCTTTATGAAACTCGCCGATTCTCAGCCACTGCTTTGCCACCGAGGTGTTTTCCAAATCCACCACACGGGGTGTTTTCATTGGCAGGCCGGATAAATCCCAAAGGTTTTTTCTACATTTCAAAGTGGGTTTGTGTGTTTTTTCTCGTGGAACGGATGGAATTTTGCATCGATCAAAATGTGATGAATTTGGGTCAAACGGGGGGTATTTATAGGTTTTTGGGCCTCAAATGCTTGCTTCCTCGATTGGCTCTGGCTCGATTGCTTGATCACTTTTATCTTTTTTTGTTAACTTCACAAACTCAAGTAAAAAGATTGATCATTTGACATAATTTAGGAAGTACTTTTCCTCCAAGTAATCATTATAGGCTTATCTTTTCATGGGAAGGAAGGTTCCAGGTTCTTTTCTAGGTCGTTACTTTCATATTGATCCCGACCTGGAGCCTTGATTTTGCACCACACAACTTCGAGTGCCGATTTTGGAAAACCATACCCCCCCAGAGTCTTGATTTTGAAACTGATACCAGAGTTCGATTTTGAACCTCAGGTTTCTAGATTCTCCGCTTGATTAATGCAGTGGCTTTCAAATTAGGGGGTTTTAACCCTAATTTTAATTGACATTTAATGCGACTTGGAGTTTCGAGAACCCTATTCCCGTTCAAATTTAGGTTTAATTAATGTAGAAAACCAAAAATTTTACTCGACAATTCTCAGGCTGATTTGAAACCCTTGTTCGATTTAGTGTTTAATTAAATGGGAAACTTAATGGGCTTAATTTCCGTGAACCCTTGTTCGATCGAGGGTTACCATGAATTTAGGGTTTAACTAACTAATCACCACGTGACATCTTTTTAGTGGCTCGACTTTTAATTAATTTGATTAATTCATCTTAATCAATTCAATTATTATTTTGATAAATGATGTTTACAAAAAGATGATTGTTTCAATATTTTTACTTTGCGGCGTCATTGCCGGGCTCACCCCGGTTTTGACAAAAAAGATTTGGCCAATATAATATCAAACGAAGTCTTTTTATGTCATATTCATCGACAAGCGACTGCACCAAGAAAAGCTGATGACAATCCTAACCTCAAGGCCGACTGGGCCTGTCAAGCCAGATTCAAAATCATTTCCCCTACCAGTCAAATTTAATCGGGATCCGAAACGCCATATAAATGTAACTTGAGTATTGAAACTATAGACTCCATTGGTTGGTTTAAAATTTAATAATAAAAAATAATCAAAAATTACATTAAACATGTAAAAATATAATTTTCTATGCTAGAAGGTCATGTATTTTGAAACAAAAACGGCTTAAAGACGAAAGAAAGAGTAATCTATTACCCCCTGGGTAATAATTTGACCGGTGGTCCGTTATTGGCCCTATTAAGAATTTAATGTAATTGTTTTTAAGACAAGATACTAATCGAATATAACAATCGAAGACTTAACGATATGATACCACACTAATTTTCTATGTCACCGAGTATACTTTAAGATACACGATACTACAACGCTAAACTTTATAACGTTAATAATATGATAATTACGGAATATAATAACATATATATAATTTGCGCTTTTGACCCCTGTGCCTAAAAAATAACTTTAACAATCTATAAAATTAAAAAATAATTAGTTTAAGAATCTTAATAGAATAATTTTTTAATAGGACTAACTTTCTACAATGACTGATTGTGATAACGAATTATAATGGGTTCTAATTATAAACGAAAGGAATTCTGAAGATGAACGAATAATAGCTATGCCCATGCTAGCTGTTACTGAGTTTGAAGTCGATCTGCGTTTCGGAATCAAAGACAAGTGTTTGTGTACCCGTAAAACAACTGCAAACTTAAATATCTAAGACGTTAAATCAGTAAATTAACGTGCTTACCAATAATAAACACCCAAGTTGCAACTTGCCAGTTGCCGTTAAGCGCAGCCTTAAAATAAAATAAAAAATTTACCAAATTCATCCGACATCCCATGACACAAATTCTTTAAGTCTTCGTGAAAATATAACTCTTCCTTTCAATTTATTCGATCGCTAGCTAAAAAATATTTTATTAAAAAATTATCGATTATATAATTTTTAAGGAGAGAAAAGTATATTTAACTAATAGAAAAAGAGTATTGGAAAGTCAATATAAAACTTCAATATAAAAAGTCAGACGCAGAAATGAAACGATCGCTATAATCTTAAAAAGAGAAACGTCATGTAATTTATCACTTAAATCGGTATTTTGCGAGTATCAGTATTTTTATCTTACATCATCATCATTACCATTTACCAGTATTATATTACTTCCTTCATCCCTTTATTTTTAACCCATTTATTTTTGCACAAAATTTAAGAAAAATTCAAACACATTTTATAAACAAAGTTTTCCTTCCAATTTTTCTTACTTAATTTGGTAGAATAGGAACCAAAAAGTACTTCTATTTTTGTGAAATCGCATAGATTACAATGAGGGCGCCTTCCTAATAATGCACCATTACACCGTATATAATTAATTTATTAGTCTTTCTATTTCAAATAATTGACGTTTTGGGATTCCGTGTCAACCCTTTGACCATAAATTAGTTTTTATTCACTAACTCAAAAAATATAAAATTGATACTATTAGATTCGTTTTTAAAAATACTTTCATAATATAATTTTTCATAATATATATAAGAAGTAATTAATGATCAAGCCAAGCGCTTCAAAAAGTCGGTAAAGTTTCACACTCAAATTGAGTAGTAGTAATCATTCGCGACGGCTTTCACACGAGTCATATCGGCTATATATTACTCTTCATCTTTAAATATAAGATTATCTAGAAAAACATTTTTTTCACAATAGGTTACGTTTAATATTTTAATAATACATTTTTGCTACCCCAATGTACTTTTTTACATTTTTAATATAACTTTTTATAATCTCAACGTAGTTTTTCAAAATCTCTCCTTCTTTAATAAAATATTATTTTTTATATAAATAATTATTTATTTCAAACGATGTAATAACATAGATATAAAGCGCCGACTAACACTTTCTCATTATTCATACTTCAAAATTTGTTTCCTTCCTGAAATACTCCCCTCCTCAACTAATCCCATCTTCCAAAGGATATTTGATTTTCGACCTTTCAAATATAACTTTTTACATCAATTAACTGATTTTCACTACATTTCAACATGTTGATCTTGTGAAATTAAGTCGTCTTTTGAAAGGGAATAATAATATTATATTGAATTTCTTGAATATAAATTACAATAATATATCTATTTATAGACACTTAAACCTAAACATAGAGTACCCTCTAAGATATTTAAATATTTAATAGATGTGGCTCAATACTTGACCGACATGTCTATTACTATAATACCCCTTCCCTAAAAATCATGATATGTAATTTGATATAATTTTTATGAATCTGCAACAATGATAATGACAATAACAAAGAAAACATTGGCATAAATATATTGTCACCGGAAATACTCCAAATGTAAAACCAAATATTGGCGGTAGAATACAAGAAAAACCAAACCATCGACGGAAGAACGCCATCGAATACCAAACATCGGGCGGCATGATAATTCTTGCCGGAAAGAAAAACCATAATTAGCCAGAACGCCATTCTTTTCGAATCACTCAGATTTTAGACACAAGGAAACGCCTTTTTCAAACCCTTCAAAATTATACTTAAAATAAATACAGTAATGTCATTTTTTCGAACATGTTAGACTTGGGAGCAACACCTTTTCGAACCCAACATAATCATACTATATTAGTGCTAGATGTACTAAATTCTACTTCAACTCAAAGTAAAAAAAATCAAAATTCTATTATATATAAAAAAAATCCGACTCGAAATTTCTATAATAAACTCCGTGTAATTGAGGGTTACTACTCCATAACGCAAACACTTGGTGGACGAGTATATACTCCCACGAACTCTCAAATATTTAACTTCTTGTTAACAAACCATTTGCAATAATAATTTGACTCTGCCTTTTTTTTTTCTTTAAAAAAACCTGAAGACCATAATCAAATCAATGGTGACCATCAAAACTTCTAAAAAAACTGCTCCAAAAGCTATGAACTTGCCAAGCTAATTTAAGGGCCAACACAATATTTTTTTTTCTCCACTGTATTGTCAAGAATGATTGGAAATATATATTACCATAACACCATACCAAAATAAATAAACAAAGAAAACAAAACAATTGTTGTGAGGGAAAAAAACTGTGATGTCCGACAGAAAAAAAAAATTAACTAAAGAATATAAGGATGTCGACTGCGGGTGGTTTTATTATGGTGGAAGTCACACGCCGGGCGAGCTTAAAAAAAAATTTCAGTGATCTTATACTCGAGCATCAGCTTTTCTATAAAATTGATGAAGTTTAAATATAAAATTGTATTGAATTGATTGAATATAAATTACAATAGTGTGTTTATTTATAGACATTTAAACCTAAATTAGCCTTCAAGATATCTAATAGATGTGCCACAATACTTGCATCGGATTCGTCTATTACTCTAATAATTTCAAATATATAAAACTCAATTCGAAGAAATTGGGTGGGGAATAATATTTTTATTCTTTGATAAATACAGTAAACCATCTTGGTAATTATTGTAGGAAACTGAAAAGTAAGACGAGCCTAAACAAAAAAACTTCAGAAAGAAACAACCACAATTTATTGAAACAACGATACACAATAACCGGATGAAATCGTGATCATCCTTTCCTTAAAAAAATAGATTTGTCCTCTTCCACTTGATTGCTTAGGACCATGAGCGTCTGTCTCCTAGGATAAAATTACTCAACGATTGACTTCACCGGTACTGAACCAATCGGCGAACGCAGGCAAACTTAAGTATCACGGACCAAAGTAAATAAAAAATAAAAAGAGAGGATGTAAGCTCTGCATTTTGGTGTATCATAATGTGTAACTTTGATTATCTTGGAGGACTGTTGGATGATCATATATATATGAGGACAAGGTTTTATAACACATGACAATAAATCACCCTTTAATTCTTTGAATCCAAAACTTTTTCAACATTAAGGAGCACTAAACACCCTTAATAATTTGTAACAATCATTTGGTTACCTTAAATCCTAATGAAATGTTTGAAAGCTTGATTCAAAATTAGATGCAAAAACAAGCTAATCGGGAGCAAAAGTTGGCTGTGACCCCCTAACATTGAGACATTGTTAAGGTATCCATGAGTGTAGCATATACCGGACCCGGCTCCTCAGCTCATTTCGCGGATTTACCTTGCTTCTTGAGCGCGTAGAAAACTTTGGTATAAACGCTTGTAACTTGCTTCTAAGGCTTGGAGAGTCTCTACTTATAAAATAGGCACTCACCATACTTTCTCATCACATGTGGTACCATGGAATTTCCAAACTTCCATTTCCTATTCCATGCTTTTCCCGAACATGAGCACACACTGTATTCTGACAAATTTTGAATTAACCATTATCAGCGTCCATGAATTGGGGTTGTATTAAAACAAAATCTAATCATAAATTACAATATCTCCTAGATACAAATTTCAAAAGTACATTTCAAATAATCGGTATTAACAACAACGGCCGATTCATGTATAGGATAGGTAGTTAATGATGTTAGTTGAATCTTCCACATGTATGTTTACATTCACAGCCAGACATATTATTAAATGAGTAGCAAGTATTGACATACTTGAGACGAGGTCTCTATTTGACTCGTGTCAGTTCTATTTATTTGTATGGTTAGTCCATGGACATGCACAGTTACAATGAGTTGTCGTTAAAATACACCCTTTGAGTATTTTCTTCTAAAGCGGCCTGCTATATCTTGAATCTTGGATTCAGGTCATGGGGTTGTCGCTCATGCATATTATGCAAACTTTGATCCCGTTCTTCAGGTAAGTCTCAAACTAGTTCTCTTGTACTGTAATTATTGATTCCTGTGTATGTTTAGTCTCTTTGATCAACAAACGACCATCAGTTGAGATTAGCTATGCAATGCTATTATTAAGTTGAATGTATCTCGACTTACTGCATTTTATATGGTTCTTGCCACCATAGTGCGGACTTCATTTGTCTGATATGTGCAAATTGAAGCGCGAGGTTTCCAGCTCCTAGTGTCTCGGAATTTATCATAACATTAAACTAGCAATAAAATTGTCTAAACCATGAACTCATACTCCCGTATTGGATGTCTATTACGTGCAGGACTTCTCGGCAGCATTGCGCGCCTAATGAATACATATCACTTATGACAATGAATCACCAATCTACGGGGATCATTACATCGATGTACCCCTCAATTACCTTCAGAATATAGTATAGTTCGAGTGTGTAACTCAGTATATCATGAGTACTTGGTACCCGGATCAAAGCTTCCCAGATGATCACTTGGATTACTCGTGTATATCTACTCGATTTCTTACTAAATAAACTATGTCGAGTCTTTGTACAACTCGTAGTACATATCGCGCGATCACTTGAGGGTACTCGAGGTTGAGACACAGCTCTCCTGCTTTATTCTTCGTGAAGTACTCGTTGCTCATCCCTTTGAGGTTTACACACTCCCAAATGTCTGGGCAAAACTTCCAATTTATGATGCAGCCAGGTGTGATTGGGTTAACATTAAACCATGGGGAGTATCCATAGTCTCGATATTGACATCCCACAAGAGTTCGTTTGTCCTTTTTAGATGTGGCGACATCTCCGTTAAACTTCATCGAACAAGTTCCAAGCGAGGGTGGCATTCGTGACTTTATTATATTCTTGTCATGCATTGAGTTATCACTGTATGCACTGAAACGATATAGATTACTATTGTGCGTATACGATAAATGTCATCCCGACCGTCTTGGGCAATTATGGGAGGTATGACAACCGCCAAACACAGCAGCTCGAAGATATTTGTAGCTTGGGACTCTACCTTTTGAACTACTCAAGCGTGATCCTTATCCTGTCTAAAGAGGAATGCTTGTTCAAAAGATAGTTGGCTGTAAGGATTTAAGCCCTCATGTTCACGAGTGCTTTGAACTTACTCGACATAGAATTCCATCGTCTATTTTAACGATCAATTTTTGCCTTTCAGCGATCGTTGGATTGAGGAGAATATAGTGGTAATCGCTTCGTTAGCGATATCATGCTCTAGTAAAAAATGCGAAAGAGGCAAGCACCTCAATCCAACGGCTCCACTTATCTTTTTAAAGTTGATTCTCAACTTCTTCTTTCTAAAGAGAAAACTTCTCTACTGCCTCATGTTTACTTTTCATCAAATACACATAACAAAATTTTATACAATGATGTACAAAGGTGATAAACTACTCATTTCCACATTTGGATTGTACCGGGCTCATGTCACAGACATCACTTTGTGAGAACAAGATCGAGGCTTTAATGCAACCCGCAGTTGGAAATGTAGCCTCGTTGATTAACCTCGGCCTTAAGTTTCACACTTGTAATCCTTAACAATCGAGCATTAGGTATGTGATTGACTTCACCGTTCTTGTGAAATTGGAGTGCATGACTGACCTCGTAAAGTTAGAATACTCACAAACATAACTTGACATTTGTTTTATTCATATTATTTATGGCCGTTATATTCATCTTGAAGACCATCTAACCGTAACATTTCCTACAAAAATGTTAGACTTGTCAGTACAACAACTTTATCATACTTGATTGCAAGTTTAAAAGCATGTTTGCTCAGTGAACCCGGACACTAGGTTCTTCTAAGTTTTTGGAGCGTCTGGGGAACATTCTTCAAGCGTCGATCCCACAGTCATCTTCGGCGCGGTTCGTCACCACTTCGATATTGGAGGTTCTTGTTTTGTTTGCCATCTTTCATCTTCTCGCCATTTGCAAAAGAGGGCTTGGGGGACAAAGTGATCCTTGGTGAGCAAGCATGCCTCGTTGCGCTGGTGTCGATCCCACCACTCTTTTGTTCGGTTAGTCCCACAAAGTTAAGCAGAAATCACAAACCAGTGATGTTATCTAATTCCTTAGTGACCCCGTGCTTGACAACTTTCCCATTGTTACTTCTCTTATCTTGTGTATACTGAAGGACTTATGAAGCTTCGCTTGGTACAATTGTAAAAAACCCCGTCAAAAGCCTTCCCAGAGTTTCCTTTGAGAGCAAAACCACTCTTCTTGGAAAATTTCTCTGAAACAGGCTTCAGCTCTTCTTGCCCCAACACTGACAACATTGGCATGACTCCTGGGGAGGTTGGGATAGTCTCACAATCGGCCTTTTTGTTGCTTGATCCTCAAGTGAGCGGATAATTGCTCACAGTTTCATATCATTTGCTTGTGCTTCAAATAATTCTTGAAGTGATTCCAAGATGGTGAAAATTTCTCAATTATAGCCGTAACCATGAACATTTAAACTCGACAACAAACCCTCTGACATGAATCTCATGGAAGATTACTTGAGTCCTCGAACTATCGTCATAGATTGGCCATCCACCATCTTATAGTCAAGAAATTTACCCATAATAAATTTTTTGGTACCCAGCGTCTGAGTCTTATACTTGTACTCCAAGTGGAGTCCCAGCTCTTTGTAGTAGTGTATACAAATCATCAAATAAGTAAGTTAAGAGGTAATTCCGACAAATCATCACAGATGTTTCGAGTCAGCATGACCAAACTCAATGCTGACGTCGGTAGAACAGGAGTCAACATGACCAAACTCCATCGCCCATCGGTTGAACCGTAGGAGGATCCTTTCGCGAAGAACGTTGCGGGTTGAAGGTCGTGAGATAGAACATCATTTGTTCTCTCCATCTCTTAAAATTCATCAGGAGCACTTTTTGAGAGGCTTAGGTTGATCATTCTTTTTGCATCACCGGGACATTTGGACGCTGAGGAGGCAATGTCGCCATGGTTCTGCAGATGGAGAGTTCGCTCTAGACACGCCACCCTCCACCACCGGAGGATCGTTGACCAACGCCGAGGATCCTTGAGGAAGGTTGGAGGATCCGGAAGGAATCTTAGTGACCTGGCGGAAGCCGGTTGCTTCTTTGTGAAGGTAGATTGTGGCTTGCGGATGATCCGCTCCCTGAAACCAAGATCATCACTTTTGACTCTGGGGCGTATGGAGGAAGACTGCGCAACAACAATACCCACAACATCTCACTAACCACCAGACGGAACCACGGAACCCAGCTTCACGTGACCATAGGATGTATCAATAGCAAAGCTACTTTTACCGCTCTGAAGGACTCTATTTTAAGTTGTAGGAAACTGGCTGGGAAGACGGAGCTAAAACAAATTACTTTGCAAACGAATAACAACAGTTTATTCATACACAACCACGGACAATGAGCAATACACAATATACGGATGAAGCCCGTGAACACGCTTTCCTTAAAGCAGTTCGTCTCTTTCTTTCGGTGCTTTCGGGATGGCAGTGTCGGGATAAAATCACGGTGACTTCTGGCGCTAGTGAACCCAACTGACGAACCTAAGCAGGCTTGAAGTATCACCGGATCAAAAATAATAATAAAAAAATTAAAAAGAGGATGGGAGCTCTGTTTTGGTGTATTTGTGTATGTAACTACGATTCTTCTAGTGGGCTGTGGATGATCGTATATATTGGAAAGGAGGCGTTTATAACCGCGGCAATAATCACCCTTTAATTAATGAATCAAAACTCTTTTTAACGCGCATTAGGAAGCGTTAAGCACCCTTAATGGTTTGCCAACAACCTTTAATTGCTTAATGATTGCGGCAATGCCAATAAAATTATTTACGGAAAGCTTACATTCAAATCGGGTCCAAAAAAGCGAGCTTCACAGGGAGCAAGGTGGCTCGCTTGCTTCCCATTTCTCACGGCCATTTGTGTCCATGGTCATACGCACCTAGACCCGGATCACGGAAGCCCGTTTCTCAATTCGTCCCGTGCAGACATGTAAAAAGCTTTGGCGTAACGCTAGTAGCGTTCTTTTAAGCTTGGAGAGTCTCTGCCCATAAAGTGACACTCCTCCCGGCTCTCCTCTTTATGTGGTACAAAGCCAATTTCAAACTTCCATTTCCATTCCATTACTTTGCCCAACGCGCCAAGCCTTTAGCATATATTGACCAAATTTTGGATTAGCAGTTATCAAATCCTCCATATGAATCCAAATTTGTATTCAAATAAAATAAAATCATAAATGACAATATCCCCTTTGGCGGATACAAATTTCAAAAAAGATTTTGACTTGATGTCAGGTGATACTTTTCTTGATTGATTCTACTATATATTAGGTAGGTGTGATGGACTTAGGAACCTTCCTTTTTGTAAATAAGTTTACATTCGCGATAGGCGTAGTAGATGCGATGTCACGGAACTAATTGCCTTCGGTAGCAAATGATGACATACTTCTACGGATCTCGTCGACTCGTATCATTCTGTTGTGTCGGTTGAGTCTTTGGACAAATTCACGGTTTTGTGAATTGTCGTTAAGAAATGCACCCTTGAGCATTTCTCTTCATGAACTTTCATTTAGCTCACAGCAAAGTGACTCCTCATATTTGTTTAACTTGAGTAACCCTCATTACTCCTTCAATATCTCAGAGAGTCATTAAAAGCATAACTTAACCTTATCCCACGGATATCACTGTTTCGCTTCTATGAACAAGTAGGAGAAATCTAGCGTTGATCTACATCTCTGATATGAGCTAGTTGTCCCTTGGAACATGAATCTTGGGATCTCCGGTCAGCCAATTAAGTTGTCACTCATTCGCATATTGTCTCAAGGGCTTTGATCCGTTTCTTTAGATGAATTCAGCTAGTTCTCTTAAACCACTTGGTCGATGAGTCTGCTTGATATTTATCCTTTGATGCATGATCAGCATCGATAACTCGATTGGGGTGCTTGTCTAATGGTATTATGACGATAAACCCAATGATATCTAGACTTACCATTATACATATGGTTCTTTCCACTCCCAGTAAGCGGACTTCGTTGTCATGATATATATGCAAATTGGGCCTTGAGGAGTTTCGCTCTGGAATGTCCTCAAGGAATTGCCGTAACCATTCGGCTTCTTCCTCACACTTGTCTAAAGCAATAAACTCAGACTCCATCGTGGATCTGGCTATTACCGTCTCGTTCGAGAACTTCACGATACAACTATACGCCTAAAGTGATACATATCCTTTTTAGTCGTTGAATCGATAGTATACGAGATCAATTTCAAATGATGTAAACCCTCGAGTATATAAGTAGCAGTACCGGATCAAAGCTTCGAATGATGGCTACTCGGTTATGTATATCTACTCAATTTGCTTCTTGAATAAGATATATCCGATCTTGTACAACTTCCAGCAAGTACATACTTAACCGATAAGCCGAGAATACTCGAGTGAGGCATACTCCCCTTTTATTCTTCGTGAGAATATCGATGCTCATCATTTAAGTTTTATACCTCCCAAATCATCACAGGCAAAACTTCCTAAGAATCGTATCGACATAGTGTGATTGCGTTAACAACTAGACGTCGGGGAGTTCTAATAATACGTGCTCAAGAAATCATATTTACTGTCCCGTGTCCTTAAGTATCAAACTTGAGTTCAAGATATCTTTGGTAGGTGAACCGTCTTATGATTACTACCAACAATGAGCATGTTATCCACATACAAGCAAAGAATCACATATCCTCTAGTGGACTTAAAAGTAAACAACATCACGCTCGTTGATTTCAAATCCACTTTCAATGCCTCCTTGTGAACTTAAGTACCCTTGTTAGAGTAAACATTTTTACCCATACAAGGACAGCAGAAGCCCGACGGACTTTCCCTTCTTTACTGGAACTATAAAATCACCGGGTACTTTCATGTAGATTTCCTAAATCTAAATCTCCATTTAAGAGAAATGCGTTTCATCCGTTTTGATGTCTGTCCCAAGTGCTTGTAATCTGGCAATTGCTTGAAATTATCGATGGATGTTATCCTTGTGACGGGAGAATAAGTATCAAAGTAGTCTATAGTCCTTCTTTTTTATTACAATCCCACGGATGACTAGTCTACCTTTATACTTATCTATCGTCCATCTGACCTTCCTCTTCCTCTTAAAAATCCATTTGGACTTTAGAGCTTTACACCATGGCGGAAGATCTGCCAATTCCCAATTGTGATTAGAAGGGTGAATCAACTTCACTTCGTAAGCTTCCATAAGAGGACAGCCGGAAGAACTTCAGCGGCCTCGTAGTAGGGATTCGAGGTTAAACCACCAGCGTATAAGTTACAAAATCGGGACCCAACGTCTTGCCGAGGCGTGCCCTTTTACTCCGTCGAGGTTAACTTTTGCCTCAGAGCTCCTTGCTTAGACTATCCATAGTCTCAATATTGAAATTACCCTCGAGGGTTCATGTGTGGTTTAGATGTAGCGACATATAGAATTAGAGTTCATCGGGCGACAGTTTTAAAGAGCATTGAGTCTTCGTGACTAATATTATATTCTGGTCTTGTGGCGTGAGTTGTCGCTCTTATGCACTAGAAGGCGAGTATGCGTTGCTATTGTCGCGTACCAGTAAATGTCAGCATCAACCATCTTGTACTATGGTCACCCCTCTTGGGAGGAGTACCGTGACCTTCACAAACACCCCCTTTTCGAAGATGTTTGTAGCTTGGGAGGCTCTACCTTTGAACAACTCTAATGGAGATGCTTATCACCAAATCCTTGCGAGAATCTTGTTCCAAAAGATGATTGGGCTGTGGGCAATTGCTTTAGCATTCCTTGGGACCTTTGGGAACTTATCGATTATAGCATTAAATCATTTCTTTCAATGATGGTTTTTCGTTTCAGCAATCCAATTGGATTGAGGTGAATATGGTGATGTCAACGCGATGCGCTGACCTATGATGGTACAAAAGCTCTGAGGAGATGTCGCCTCATCACTTTGCACCACCTTTATATTTTCAACTTGATTCTCAACTATTAACATAAATAGCAAACTTCTCTCTTGCCTCATATTTACTTTTCATCAAGTACAAATAGCAAAATTTTGTAAAATGATACACAAGAGTGATAAAATACTTCATTTCACGCCTTTAGGCTTTACAACGGGCTCGTATCCGCAGACATCAGCTGTGAATAAGAACAAAAGAGAACTTTACTATTATTTAACCACAGTTGGAAATATGGCCCTCGGCAGTTAGCCTCAACACAAATTTCACACTTGTACTCATAACAATCTGGCATTAGATTATTGTGATTCAACGACCATTCTTCACAAAATATTGGAGTTAAAGCATAATACAAACACGTGCCATAAGTTTAGAATAACTCCCGCAGGCTTATACATGATATTTGTTTTATTCATATTCTTCATGACCATTACATTTTATCATGAAAAGATCATCCCTAACACACATAGGCTTTCCACATGAACTTTGATATCTGACTTTATCGGACTCGATTACAAGTTTAAAGTCGAGTTTGTTGAGTGAGCCCAGCCTTAGAGTTCTTCTAAGTTTTGGAGCGTACGAACGATTCTTCAAAGTCACCTCCTTTTAAAGTCATCTTGATGCCACAGTTGTTTCTCCATAGATATTGAAGGGATTCCTTTGTTTGTCATGTACATCTTACCATGATACGCGAAGGCTTGAAGGTAGTAAAGTGATCGCCCGACTACGCCAAACGCCTCGTGCACGGTGTTGATCCGCGCGCTCTTGTGGGTTAGTCCTGTTAGAAATCAATAATTCTTGTTTTTGCTAAAAATCGGTAACGACTCGTTAATTAATAAATTAAAATGTGAGATTATTAAATTGATTTACGTAAAATTTGGAACCCACTTTATATTTTATGTACGATAAATGTTAATGTTTGGGAGTTAGTTGTCGAGATAAGTAAAACGAGAGGTATCGATCGAATTAAAATGTTCGGGTTTTCACCGGTTGGACTATTGGGCCCAACCCAATTACTTAATCACCAAATAAGGCCCAAACCCCCCAAAACCCATTTCCCCTTACTCATAAACCTTGCGATCGACCGTCCCTCTTTCTCCCCACTCCTTTTTTTCTTGATTTCTCCTCCGTCTCTCGAGAACGGACCTCAAATTTTTTGGAGAGCTTCCCTACCATCATCCTGTCGATTGAGATAAAAAAAGGTGGATCTTTTGAGCATTTTGTGAGTTTCGATGGAGTTGACTTTTGTTGTCCAGAATTTTGGCCCAGAATTTTTTTAAAATAACCGGATCCATTGTGAACTCTTGGACACGATTAAGCAATCATACAATAAACTTGCCTCAGTATTATTCTTGATAATCATAATCATAATAATATATGTTTATGTATGAATCTGATATAGTTGATGATAATAATGGATGGTCCACCTCAAAATGATTTCTGTTCAATATGTCATGGCAACTTCCAGAATCCATATGGCTTGATTGCTCTCATTGGTTTTTTGTGGTAATTGTGTCAAGTGCATCACTGATTACACTCTTCGGCCGTGAATGCCATGTCTTGGAAGCTTGTCCGGATCTTTGTTAGTCCCAGTGAGGCCTTCCGGAGAGCGCCATAATAATCCGAAGTTTTGGAAATGTTCTACGGAAGATTGAAGCATATAACCCGTACGTTTGGTGGACAATCGAATGGTATTTTTACATCTCTGAGGATCTTTCCGCCTGTCAGGAGGTATTTGAGGATCTTCTGATCCTCAAGGAACACTTCCATTTGTCATCAGGGCTCGTGTCTGTTGGCGTTGATCATAGGCACTGTTATGTTATTAGCCGAGTGGACATTATTCGAGTCCGTGGTAGGATTGTCGATCTCTTGGATGATCGTCCGTAGTGTTGATGTTTACACGCTAGCGCCTTTATCGTTTGTATTGCTTTTCGGCATGGTAGTTCTTAAAGTTTGAGTTCCCAAGAAAATGAGACTCAAAACAGCGGAAAAGCGTGGAATCAGATTGGCTAACTTAGGCGTAGTGAATACTTAACCAAAGGTGAGTTATCGCTCGTTTGTTACCTTATTTATGTTTGAGTGTAGGTTCTTTGGTATATTTATTGTTATGGGCATTTTTTGTAGTATATTTATGTTTGAGTATAGGTTCTATATGAAATTGTTGTATATTAATATATTATAGGATAGTGAGCACAGCCGGAAAAGGATAAAGATGTTGGGTGTTGAAGAGATAACTGTCGGGAAAAGGATATGTTGTTGTTGGGTGTTCGAAGGGTGAGCCTGCCGGGAAAAGGATGGAATGTTATATGTGATATTGTTGTGGTTTCATTTTCGTAAGTTTATTCTATTGTTGTTGTGATATAAACGTGGTGTGAGACTTTATGTTGTTTTACTCGTTTGATTATGTGATATGAGATCGTTGGGGTGTGACATGTGAGTTAACGTAAGTTGAGTTCTCCAAAGTGTTTGTATGTTGAAGATGGTCATTCTTGTTATGAGGCTGTGGATAATTGATTTATTTTTCTTTACTGTACATATATATATACTTATTTGCTACGTCTATATCTTTCACCGTGTACCTCATTCGGATGTGGGTAAGTTACCATCCGGGTGATTCGTTTTCCACTATCTTTGTCGAGAACACCCTTCCCTTGATTGTGGTGCCGTCCCAGAAGGGAAAGGTTCGTGAGTGTCTGTTGAGCTTTTACCTAGGTGAGCGAGTCTTTGGATCCTCGGCCGATCGAATACATATTTTTGATGTACTTTCGGTTTTCATGTTTTGTTTGGGATGTTGAAAGATTGTAAACTATTTTGTGGAATATTTTGAGACTTGGTATGTGATGGAATTTTTACACTTTGGTTTGAATTAGGCGTGCATGATGGTTAAACTCGTATTCTGACATTTTAAAGTTTTCGAACTATTTTACTTTTGTATCAAACTATTAGGTTTATTGCTCATTAAGCGGTGATTTTTTGTGTCAACCATCGTATGGTGACACCGGATATACGGAGTTGATGGCGACTTGACCTCGGGGTAATGCGACTCGGCGGTCGTTAATTGTAATTGTCGGGCGTGGGTTTCGATTAGTTGGTTTAATGCTCCCATTGGTTGTGTAGCAACTAAAGTTGTTTTTATTTGAGTTGTTTTGGGTTGAGTCTTTTCTCGGAGAGTGGAGTCTTTTCTTTCGTTGATGGTTATTTGTTGGTGAGGATGCCACCTAGAACATTTTGTTTAGCTACGTCCGAGGAGACCCGTAGGAAAAGATGGGGTTTGAATGGGAGTTGTTCTTATGAACTAGTAAGTATGAGATAATTAGTGAGATAAGGTGAGGTAGAGGTGAAATTGAATGCGTTAGACATTTATTGGAGAGGAGAATATGCCAAAGAATCTTTGAAATAAATTTTTATGTTGGACTTGGAGTTGTTAAAGGGTTGATGTATGTATATGGATCTAAGAATGTCAAAAGTAGGTTTGTGATGGTGGTATAAGATTGATGATCCTTAGTTGAACCTGTGCACTTGAAATAATTGGTGGATGAATATTGGTGATAATTATGTTAGAGGGACCCAAGTGTTAGGATAAAGTGAGGACTAATTCGGTTGACGTGCAAGGATGGGTTACTTGTGAATATTAGAATAAGTTAATGAATCTTGTCGTCCGACGTGGAGCATGAATATGAGGGGCAATAAGAGAATATGTAAGTGCCGTAATAGGTGGATATTGGAAATTTTATCTTGATGGATACTAGAGGAATTGAGGATAAGCTGAAATGGAAAATTTTGCCGCAAAATGTTATCATGATTTAATGGTTGTGTTAGATTATCAATCATCTAGAGGCATTGGAATATGTCTGTACATCTGAAATATTGGAAAATGAGTATTGGTGAAATTTAGTGTGGGAGTACTCTATTAGTAGATGTAAAGTTGGATTTAATGTAGCTAGGAATTTGAGATGAAAATGAGTATTCTAGTTTGATTGTCATTATGAAGTTCTAAGTTGGTTAAGTTGTGAAGTGTTGGTTGAAGAATAAAGTGGAATAATGAAAAATTAAGGTGTTCGGTACTCTATCAATAGAATATTTAAGTGAGATGGAAATTCGTTAATGATTGGAGCAGTAAGTTCGACGGAGAAAGAACGGTCTTACGAGAAAATTAGTTGATATACCAGTTGGAGAAAACTCTAGGAGAGATTACTAGATGAAATGGGAAGCGTGACCTCTGGGAGAAGTATATTAAGAAGATGAGACCAATTGAAGTGTGTAATGCTCCAAGTCGGGTACGAACAGTGCTTTCCGAAGAGTAAAACTCGAGTAGATATATATTGTTGAATAATTTTAGTAACTACGGATGGTGATTGGATGAAAATAGATTATTTAAGGCTAGTGAAAAATCAAAAGAATTGTGTGAATTACAGAATATGATTGAGGTTAGGTTGAAACGAGATTTGTGGTACATTGCTCCAGTATGATGAAATTGTGTATGATTGTATTATAATGAAAGGTGATATAAGAAAATAGAACCACGAAAAGGTATGATATCAACAGGTATATGTTATGTTGATGTATGATATGTGGGGTTGTAAGAGATACAATTGAAAAGGAAAGTATGAAATTATGATATAAGTAGGTGATAATAGTTTGGAATATCAAGGATTTAATTATTAATGCTGATTTGATTGTCGGCTTGATTAGAGAAATGAAATGATAAAGAATGATGACTTCTTGGAAAACCTTGAATATATTGTATGCAATTATATATAACGAAGAATGTTGATGGGGAAAATTTGAATTTCTGGTTAGATGAGTTGAGTAAAGTTATCAGTGTTGAATCTCATAGCTTAAGATTAAGTGACATGTCTAAGCGTCTTAGTAGTTAAAAGGTTAAATGGGTACATTAAAGTTTTATGGTTATTTGGAAGGCGAGTAAGGTGGAGACTTATAACGTATAAGAGAATCAAGAAAGGGCGAGTCTATGACATAATGAGTTGATAATAGAAATTCAATATCGATAAATATTTATAGAAGTTCGTTGTTGTTATAAATATTATATGAAAGAGGAGGTGGAATAATGGAAGTTTAAAGTAGAAAGAATAACTAAACATATCAAGGGATAGCAGTTGGGTGAAATTGAAATTCGACGATGATTGATAAAATATGCCCGATCGAGGAAGAATTTAGTTGGATGAAGATTGGTTGATATTAAGTATTTATGAGGATTTCGGAGAAGTTACTAATGAGAAACAAAAAGGTACGATCATTGTATAAGGATATATTAAGATTATAAATTTGTTGAAATTATTTCATAAGTATATGTTAGAGGAGATAGATGCGAATTCATTTTTCTTCGAGGATGTTTTGAACGAGGTTAGATTCGTAGTGTTATTATCAATAGAAATTAAGTCGATATCTGATGAATATGAACAAGCTAGGATTGGTGATATCTTAGATTATATTATGTGGATTATAAGGCATGAGCGGGGTGAGAATGCAGGTAAGTTAGGAATCAAGGAAGAGAACGTTCCGAGTTACATCTAGGATAAGAGAATTAATTGATATACAAATTTGTGATGATAATAAGATTGACGAATGCATTGCATTAACGTGAGGTAAATGAGTATGGATTATCTTTTTCTTAGGATAAGGGGTGATTGATGATATAATTTAGTTTATTAAAGTGGATAAGAAAAGTATGGGTATTACGATCTCTCTTGGAGAATTTGTGTGTGTTGTACGTTTTAAAAAAAAAAAAAATTTGAGATAATATATGTGAATATATGTATTGAATGTATATTTAGGAGTTATATATATTGGTTGAATATGGAGTGTTCTATTATGCTAGAAATATGGGGGTTTAAAGGTATATGCATATTGAGGAGTTATAGGTAATTTTGATGACATTTATGCATTGATGTATTATGGAGTTATTAGTGTTATTAGTGAATGATATATGTGTGCTTAAATCGTGTATTTGGAATTTGGGGTGATTACTAAATTGTGATATTACAATTCTCGAGATTGATATGATGATACGAGGTGGAACTATATTGATGTTGATACGGTGACGAGATGAATACAACAGTTAGATTTTGATGAACAAGAGGATGACTATTTAAAGGTAATGATAGAATAAGTATGGATATGTCATAAGGTAGTAAGACCTAGTGGTAGAGTATGAAAATGTCGGCGCTGGGCTATGAGTAAAACATCGATGCATGAGGTTGAAGTTGATTGGTATAGTTTGCATTTTAAAATTTGGAGTTCATAACTTGCTTAGAAAGTTGGATTCACGACAAAGAAAATTACATGAAAAATTACTAAATTATTGTAACATTGAGCCATGAAGTATCCTCTAGGTTGTATATGTATTATAAGGTGATATGTTGACAAAAGTTATCTGATTGTGTTGGAAGGTGGTTGAGGCCGATTGATGTTAGATGGTATTGTGAATTGTTAATAGAATTGTTAGAAGAGCGATATCGTGATGTTATATAAGAAATGAACTAATAAGGTAGATAATTATTGGAATGACTTTTGAGAATGTTATGTGATAAACAAGAAAGCGATATTGATGATTATAGCGGCGTATTGAGGAGTGGCGAATGATAATATATCAAATACGGGGATATATGAGGTTGATATATTGATGCTTTCTGTTGATATTTGGCGTTGAGATATATTGATTTGTTCCCGTAGAAAACGTTCGGATTGGAGTGTTATTACTGTGATGTTATGATTATGTGTTGTTGATTAAAGTATAACGTTAGTCGAGAGTAAATTGTTAGTTGATGAGTTCATATAATCATGGAGTAAACAATAACGAGGGGTATTGATTGGCATGATGTGGCGTAACATTATAAATATGGTGTAAATGATTATCGAGGTGTAATCTTATAAGGACTGGATAATGCGATTAAATAGGAGTCTAGGTTGGGTGTTGTTGTAAGGATTCATTGGTTGATTGTGAAATACTTACTTGTTATAAATGATAAACTTTGATTTCATTTATATGATATAATTTGAGTATTCTTGGATGTTTATGTATATATGTTAGAATTATGTGGAGAAAACATGATTAACATTGATATGTGAAAGTGGCAAAATGGGCGATGAGATAATAAATGATAAGAAAAAGATAAAGTAGAGATGTTGTGATGAGTAGTAAAATTTTGTGTGAAAACATGAAGTGATATTAACGTGCTTGAGATACTATGTGATTATGAAGATGATTCTTATAAGGGAGATTCTAAATGATAACCAATAATGGTAAGTCGGAAATGATGAGATATCAATTTGAGTATGTGTAAGTTATAGGTCGATAAGTTGATGATATTAAATAATAAATATGAGTTGAAAAATAAGTGGTGGTTATAAGGCGACCTAAGCGATGAGTAAATTTCGAGGACGAAATTTTTGTTAGGTGGGTAGAATGTAAAAACCGGTAACGACTCGTTAATTAATAAATTAAAATGTGAGATTATTAAATTGATTTACGTAAAATTTGGAACCCACTTTATATTTTATGTACGATAAATGTTAATGTTTGGGAGTTAGTTGTAGAATAAGTAAAAGCAGTATCGATTGAATTAAATATTCGATTTTTCCATAGGTTGGGTATTGGGCCTGACGATTACTTAATCACCAAACAAGGCTGACCCCCAGAAAAGCCATTCCTAGAAACCTTGTCCGGTAGTCACTGCTACGCTTTTAACCTCCATGTGAGGCTAGCAGAAGAGTCTCTCCATCTTTTCGATTCTTCTTCTTCAATTTCTCTCCGTCTACTCGAAACTTTGGACCTCAAAATTTTGGAGAGCTTCCATACGTCATCTCTTCGATTTAATGCTGATATATATATAAGCTTTGGCAATACGCTTTGGGCGGGGACAAATGGACTCCGAGCAAGCCCTTTCCCAGGATGGGCTTGTGGCGTGATCCTAGGAAGAAAAGGGTACTCTAGGTTCTCGGTGCTCTCTATAAATATCCTGATAGTACAAACGGATAAATAAAATACGATCCGCTTAGTACCATTTTTTATATCGATTTTATAGTACAACTCTAGCATCTTGACTTGTCGTCGGTGTTTGTGACCACCCAGCACCAAATCCGGCGGCCAAGCAAAACTTCGCACCCTCTTTGGAGGACAACGTATGGGCTTTGAGCCATTTATAAGGGAAAAGATGCGGTTTCAAAATCGAGATCGGTTATCTCAACCCGGCCAACAGTAGGAAGCGAAGCCCAATCCGATTCGAAGATCCCGGTTGAATCATTTTGATTAGGACTAACGGTCAAGTTGAAAATAAATTGTACAAAATAAGTGGCGCCGTGCGTAGGGGATCGTCTGAGGAAATGCATTGAGAATATAAGCGTATGGGTTCACGAGTCGATCACAATCCCACATCAGCGTAATCTTATCGATGGACAACTTGTGAATCGATATCCCGAGGATATTGGGCGAAATCTAAAGCCGGGTAAGCGAACAACTCGATAGAGGCGGAAAGGGCGATTGATTAAATTAAGGCACATAAACCGGCGAGGAGCGAGATGATGCCGCCCCGGCGGTGAGGGGTATAGGGAGGAGACCGGGACAATCGCGAAGGTGTGCTCGAAGCGTGCCCGCGCAGCGTCACCGGTACTGCGTACGTGGACCCCACTACAATCGAGGTTACAACAAGAATTGGCGGATATTAAACAAATGAAGAAGAGGCGTTCGTACGGCCATAACTTTCGAAAAAGTGAATCTGAAGACCAAAATGCGCCTTTACGGATGCGTTTGGATGGGATCCCGTTACCCGCGAGTTTACTTCCTTGATTTACCCGGTTTAGTAGTGCTGGGGACTCGATCAAACATTTAAAAAGTTTTTGGCGAAAATATTACAACGTCCATGATCACGATATTTGCGGCAAGGCATTTTGAAGAGCACATGCGAGCTTTTGGATTGATGCGCTGGCACTGCGCATAACGCTTTCTGTCGATGCGTACCCGGCCAAGCGGCGGATGCGTTCTTAGCAAAGTTTGGATGCCTTATATAGAAGCACCCGAGGATGGCGGGCCTTGATGGATATCGGTGAGGGCCTAATGAAACTGAAGGGGCGATATGCATAAGCGGTATAATGGTATCCTTAGCGATTCAGTGACTGACAAAGGTAGCTTTTGGCGTTTTACCGCGGGTTGTCATCACGGAGAAAGCCTAAGAAGGCCTTAGTTACGGAAACCCCCTTGTCGAAAGATGAACTTCAGCTGCGGGTTCGCCCCGTTATGGAGTTGGAAGAAGCTGAAAAATAAAAATCTAGGTATTAGGGACCTACGGGACTTTCAGGGGGCCGTTCCAAATCGCAGGGAAGACTCCCGTATGGGATAAGCACAACGGGACAGGGGCAAGGAACAAAGAAATTTTGAACCGGCGCCTCGAAAGATTAGTCTGATGTCTGAAAGAGGGCGAGCAGCGGGTTACTAACCACTGCGATGTCAGCAGTATATGCTCGAGATTGAAGATAGAGACTCCCTTCCTAAGCCGGTAAGAATGATACACACAGGCGGGGAGGACAAGCGATATTGCGAGAGTATAAATGCTTGGCATGTACGACACTAATAGTCTGCGGCGGGGTTTTGGAGCGAGAGATAAGTTAATAAAGAGGATACTTGAAAGAGTAGCCACTTGGGAGGAACTTATGGTGGTATGCTTGATCTTAAAAAGCCCGCCGCCGCCACAAGTAAACCTAGAGCCTTCCTGTGTGCGAAACTCACGGGTCGGATTGTCTGATCTCGAGAGGACCACGCGGGGAGAGGGATTCGCGTATTCGGGAAGGTGCAGAGATCGATATACCTTGATGCTCGGGCATCATCGTAAAGCCGAGACTTGGGTTATTTTCTGAATGAAAGAGTTAATAGAATTGAATTCCCGTATGCTGACCACTTTTACAGTCAAAGCCCAGATTATTACAAAATTTAATTGAAAGGATATTTGGTATTGAGCAGGAGCTGGGTGGATATCTTGTCTGTCACTTCTACTTTGATAAATTCTGACTCGAGAAATGATATTCAACCTCTGTCACACCCACATGACTGGTTTTATTCATTCCATAAGGGCGATGGGCATAGCGTCGTTGGATTTAATGATGAGGGCAGGGGAATAAACTATCACGATCGGTTGAATTCACGATCGTAGATATCGAACCCGATCATATAATGGCCTTATGGTGATCGACACTAACATTATAAAGGCTATAGTTTCTCGGCCGCATCTCAGATGAAGTTTCGAATACAGGGAATAGGAGAAATGCCGGAAGCAATAGCCAGAAGGTGTTGCGACCTTTTCCATTAAATGGGAAGCCTAAGGGGACTGGAAAATCACATGGAGATTAATTCAGGTCGAAGGAGGGAAGAATATACGTTCGAGAGGAAGATCACAGGGTGCTATGCATTGCGAGGAGATTATAGTATCCCTTTCAAAGGAAATAAGACGGACTTTTGAGGATCGGATCGAGATTGACAAGAGCATCAAAAGCGAGTTGGTGGCATTAATAAGAGAGTTTGAAGACATGGGACACATAGGGGGTAGATCCAATGACTAAATTCTTGGTATGGACCCAGGTAAAACAGAAGAACTCTTTCGTGAGGAAGAATCTTATCAGAATTTCAGATAAGCTGGTAAAATATTGGCGCATCGTATCTGAATTCCTGTTGAATAATGCCCAAGGCCTCTATCCACTGCCATGTAGGCGTTTGGTGAGGTTTTAGGCTTTGATTTTCAGGATATAATGAGAGGGCGTTCATAACAGTATAAGCATGGCTTGAAAATGGAGGCTAAATATCAAATAGAAATTTTTACCAAATTGGACCCGAATGGAATATATATTTGACGATATGTTGGTTAGCGAGAATGAAGGCGGGAGCGCTGTGAATCTTAGGCCTTTAACAGGAGGCATGTTGGTGAACCCAGAAATGCTCTTTTGGCGTGTCTCCGGGAGAATTCTTGAGTTATATGATTGGTCTGAGAGGATTGGTGAATGGGATAGATAAAAGCGCTTATGGACCTCTTGACCTCCCAAAGATCTGCAAAATTAAAACTTTAGGGTGGGGAGTTTATAATTTCTGCTGAAATTTGAGGCGAATGTCGAAGGAAGAGTTTACTGGGACCATGAATCTGGCGTTTGAAAGATTGAAGAATATTTGGGCTCACTCATTGCTATCCCAGAGCCGGAACCGGGGAGAACAGTTCTGACTATGTGGCCTTTAGGATATCGCGGTTAGCGAGTATTAATAAAGAGATAGACAGCAACAAAAGGCCCATATATTACGTTAAGCAGTAATCGCCCAAGATCTTGAGAGAGGTACGATTATAAACCAATTTAGGTGTAGTCTCGTGAAAAGCTTAGGCATGCTTGAGTCCGCCCCGATCCAGTCGCGCGGTCAACCTTTGGAAAGCCAATTAGTGACTAGTCCGGCCTTATCGGCCGTTTAACTACTGAGCTGCTCGAGTTAAGTGGGATTCGAGTTATCATGCGTGCCTAGGACGGCGTGAAGGCTCGGCGTTAAGCGGTTGTCGAGTGTCTATTTCGAGACCTCTCCGTTCTGCGGGACCCGGCTTGGTAGAGAAGAAAGAGGGCCCATACCATTTGGGCTATTTCTGAGCGGCGCAAGTAATGAGCAAGGTAGGCCCAGGTAATATATTAGGGCCCGAAAAGGAGGCTCTCGAATATGCCCTGTGGTTTAGCTTTCCATGACTAATAACGGTAGTCTGAAGCCATGATTACAGTGTTAAAAGCTAGTAGATACATGGGAGTTGAAGAATTGCTAGTTAGAATGGTGATCGACCAAATTAAAGGGGCACAGGGTAAGAGTGGCCAGCATTGAAAGATAAATGCGAAGGCGATGCAGTTACTCATGAGTTCAGGAGGATGCATTTAAGCATATTCGTAGGCGAAAAGCTGAGAAGAGTGACCATCTGTAGGCTTGCGGCTATATTGTTGCAGAAGGATATGTGTAAGTTGTAAGCTTATCTTGAAAAAGTGCTACTGAGTTGATGCCGGTGATAGATTAAATCATTTCTATAGGCGGATGAAATCAGGAGGATCAGGCACGGCATAATAATTCTTTAGATGTTGTTCTTTCATAACTTTAATCTAATTACGCCAATGATATAGTATAAACCCTCTGAAACATGCTGTTGCTTTGAGTTATTCCTTTACATAAAAAGCAAATAGAATGGTGATGATTGTTGTGAAGAAAAGAAATAAGTTAGTTAATAGAATACTACAGAGAAATTCTACCACCAATTTTAAACTTACTAAAAATTGAACTCTTGTGGTTGGTTTCCTCACAGGCTGACTCCTGACTGAAGATGATGAAATTCTTCACTCCCAGATGACTCGACTGTATATTATCTCAATTTTTGTAAGTTTTTGTAGCTTTTTGAGCAGTGGTAGGGTATGCGCATGGCTGTCTTTCTTTCATTAAATGGTATCCCTCCGATAAATGTTCATTTTCATACCTGTTACTGACCACCTATGGCTACAAACGTTTTAACCGTTTCTTCTGACAGTTTGCATAAAGTATATGAGGGGCAAGCTTTGCATCCGATTTCAATCGGCATTTGATGGGGGACCTGTTTAAAGTCTGGTCTCTGCAGGATTTAACATGCCAACTAAAGCTATAGGCATTTCATAATTCAGTCCAATGAATGAAAAATATTAAAATCTCAGAAACCAGCAACTGATGCGGACACATAGTCTATCAGAATCTGCCGCAATAACATGGCTTAAATGCAGGATCTCTCATCAAGTCTCAATTCTTGCTATGCGATATGTTCCTCACTTCAGTCTGGTTCCTGTTCCCTGACTGACTGTAGTAAATCTGCAATCACAATATGAATGGCGACACCGTCTGTTCACTATATGGATGTTTGTACTGAAATCCTGTGAAAAATCTCTTCTGGTCAGACCTCTGTTCAATTCTGGTAAACCATTCTTACTAATGAGTGGGCAATCATCTCTCGACGCCGCCAACCAGGCTGAGAGCTGCTCAGGCAGGGGTGGTCATGGCTGACCATAGAGGCTCGTCGATATTCAATCAACTACATCCATGTTTTCTTGCTGCAAATATGATTCGATTCAACCGTGGGAGTATAGACTGGGGCGAAGCGATGTTCAGTCAGGCTTTCGCGACGAACTCGCCAGCAACTGGTATAATCCCGATATGAACACAGGGCCATCCTGGGCACCACCTCCTCACTCTGAGTCTGGGCAGCCTGCTTTTAAATGGTCTGCCTGGTC
>JADFUC010001954.1:0-41532 GCA_019722365.1 Lithospermum erythrorhizon | reverse complement strand
CTAAAGCGGTCAAAACCAAGCACAAGAAAACAAATTTGTTCGATAGATTGACACAAGTGTCAAAGATGTGAGAGCACCAAACTGGGAGCATAGACAAAGAAAAGTATGGTACCGCAATTGTCAGGATGCTAAGGGTCATATCAGCCCCCTACCTGCTACAAATTATATGGACCGAAAGGGAAGCAAGTATCAACTACACAAAACTCAACGGATCATGAAAGCAAACATCAGAAGTCAAGTTGCATACACGCCCTACACGCCAGTAATCAAAGCTGGTATTTTTGATAATGGACGCCAAGAGATACGACCGGGTAAGCAGGCATATCTTACTCGTATTTGTTCTTTGAAAGGTGATTATGTGGGATCTTCGTGATAGAGAAAAGGGTAAATTATTGGAAAAGGAGAGCTAAATGTTAATGGTCTACCTCACTTGAATTGATGTCCTACTTGTCGCGGGTTGACTCCAAATCTTATTGGGGCATAAGTCAACCATGCATGTATGGTATTTAAGGTTTCTTTCTGTAGAAAAGGATGTACTGTCAAAGACGCATGTGAAACACCTGTGATGTATGGTACGAGATCAACTGATAACTGCTATATGTGGAACTCCGTTTGAGCCATGATGAGTAGAAAAGACGAGGATGCTGAGCTATGGCACAAACGACTGGGACATAGTCACTATAGAAACATCCGGGGCAGACGTAAGCAAAGGAAGTCGTCCAAGGGATCCCTTACTTGGTGGTATCAACTCGTACTTGAGCCGATGCACATGGATTTAACGGGCCCACGCAAAGTTTGAAAGTATGTGAGGAAAGAGGTACGTATACGCGCTGTGATGATTTTTCTAGGTATACTTGGGTGGATTTTCAAGGACAACTGGCTAATTTGAAGCTGTAAAAACGATTCTTATCCTACAAGTTCAAAATGAAGGAACAACCAGCTTGTCGAATCGGGGAGTGATCAGTGGAAAAGAATTTGAAAATGCTAAATTCCTTGAGTTCGCATGTGCCGAGAAATTATTCATTAATTTCTCACTCTACAACTTCAAAAACAAAATGGTGTAGTAGAAAGGAAGAATCGACTATCCAAGAAATGACACGGGTCATGCTTCATTCAAAGAACATTTAAAATTTTGGGCTTCAGCAATCAACACGGCTCACATTCATAATCTGGTTATTCTTTTCGCCCGGGCACGTCAACACAAATTATGAAATATGGAGGGGGAGAAAGCCAAATGTGCAATATTTTCATGTTTTTGGTAGTTTGTGTTATATCCTTGCGGATCGCGAGCCAAGGCAGTAAAATCGATGTCGTTGATGCATGTATCTTCGTGCCTAAGAAACAAATAAGTAAGCTTCCGGAAGTTTACAACAAAGAACTCAACAAGTTACTGGAGTCTACTAATATGAAGCGTATTGCATTAATGTGGAGTTTGTAACTCATGATGCATCAACCAAAGATGTCGCACTGTCAAAGACACTTGTACGCACAACAATGGCAGTGAAATAATAAAACAACAAAGTTAATGATTACATGCATTTAAAGTCACCTATAACGTCACAAATAAATTCAAAGGCAATTCATTCTATAGAAAAACATCATTGTAAGCAATTGATTCAAGGAATGAACACGAAGAAAAGAACCAATTGACTATAGAAGAATGGTTGGACTTCTTTGGAGGAAAGTCGCTTTTATTTCTAAAAAGTCGAACCGAAGAGCGCGATTTGTGCTCTCTCAAAGATACTGAACATCGGATAAATGCTACGCAAGAGGAATTGATCCAATTTCAACACAATGATGTGCGGGAACTTGTGCCAAGACCATAGACCATAAATGTGATGTAGGACAAAATGAATTTTCAAAAAATAAAACTACGAACAAGGCGTTGTTACTAGAAATAAAGAAAGAACAAGGATATTCACAAATGGAAGTGTAGACTTGTTGAAACATTTGTTCCGTTGCTGCTAGAGGCTATACGACTTCTCCTTAGCGTAGCCTCGTGGTGACGGTTTAAACTCAGACGATGGACGTAAGCAGCCATGCTTTCTAAATGGTGTTGTCAAAGACCTAAGTCTACGTGAGAACAACCGAAAGGATTCACACGATGATGTCCCCAACATGTATCGGCTAAAGAAAGCAGTGTATGGTCTCAAGCAAGCTCCCTCGAGTACGGTAATGCATCTACTAAGTACCTATTGATCAAAGGATAATAAAGAGAGAACCGACAAGACCTTGTTTATCAAGCATGAAAAAGTGAATTTGATGGTTGCACAAATTTATGTTGATGATATAATCTTTTGGAGGAATGTCCGAACAACTAGTGCAACAATTTGTTCAACAAATGAAATTGGAGTTCGAAATGAAAGTAATGTAGAAAGTAGTTGAATTATTTTCTTGGATTTCAAGCCTGTTGCATTTAAGGATGGCATTTTATATCTCAAACGAAATATGCCAAGAATCTTGTTAAAAAAATTTAGACCAAAATACCAAGTCAAAAAGGACACCACCGCAACTCACGCGGAAAATCGCAAGAAAGATGTCATGGGAAGCCTGGATATAAGCAATTATCAGAGTATGTATGCGAGTCTATTATATCTCAATGCCAGTCGCCCTGACATTTCCTACTCAGCGGAGTTTGTGCTTGTTTTCAAGCCGACCCCAAAAAGTCATTTGAACCGCTTTCAAAAGAATCATCAAATATGTAAAATGGCACGTTGAACTATGGACTATTTTATTCTTTGATACTAATAATTCATTGGTAGGATATCACATCGATCAAGGAAATACGTAAGATAGGAAGAGCACGGCCCTGTGGATACTTCTTTGGGAAATAACCTAATATCTTGGTTTAGCAAAAAGCAAAACTCCGTGTTCTCTTTCTAACGGGCCGAGGCCGAATACATAGCAATAGGTACAGCTTGTACTCAACTCTTATGGACGTAAGCGTATGTCAAGAGTATAATGTGTGTCAAAATGCCATGATCTTATAATCGTGATAATATGAGTGCCATCAATATATAAAAAATCCTATCCAAAGATTGTTGAACCAAACACATTGATATCGTATATCATTTTATACGAGAGTTGGTAGAAGATAAGTGTGATATCCCTTGAACATCCGAGTATTTAAAACAACTTGTAGATATTTTCAATAAGGCTGATGCAGCCTAAATTTGAATCCTTAAGATCATCTCTTGATCAGGTGTTGTTGATCACTAGCAATCAAGGAAAGTTATAGCACTTGTGTGTAAACAAGTGTTGCAACAGATGCGAGGAGAATACGGGTTCTCGCGAGGTTGCTAAGGAGCTATTCTCTCTGGTCGAAGTTATGAAAATTAAGGAAAAAGAAAAGAGCCGCTTGATGACTCGGTATATGTCGAATAGGGCTATTTATTGCGTTGAATCTTGTCCAAACCAATCTTACATTCCTTTGTATCACTTACCATAAACACTTCCTTCCATAATTACAACTCTCTATTAAAATCTTCTAATTTCATCACTGCTCAAGAATCATCCATCAAAGACTCCTAATTAGTTGTTTTCTAAGCAAAGACTTCTATAATCGCATCAGTTTTCTCCAAATTTTCCGTATAATTATAGTAAAATGGTGAAGACACGGCGAGGATTAAATACTCCGGGAAGGCCACTAAGGGAAAGAAGAAGGGTAATAAACCTATTGATGAGACATGTACTCAAGTAGTATCTGGACAGGCACAAAAATACTCCGAAGGCCAAAAGTCGGAGATCAAAAACTCAGACTTCTAAGACCTTTGATGAAGCGAGACTATTCTGAGTCCGATGCCTTTGAGAAGTATTCCTCCTGTTGCTATTGATACTAATTCCTCGGTGGAGGAAGTTCCGGCAACTCACAACAACTATCCTGCTGGCTGATTACTCTAATGCGCGAGATCTGAGCACCCTAAATCGCAAGTCACACTCATGTTGATATTGGTGGGGAGAAGTCCCATACTGAAATTGATGTTGAGGAGACGTTGGAGAAAGTGGTTGAGGAGCCAATTGTTGAAGAAAGAGTCTTTGACTCTTCGCACGCCGCGACAAGTTTAAAATTGCGTGTCCTAGGACTACGCCATCTGCCAACGCATGACGCTAACCATCTACTATCGGCGAATTGCGTAAGATGATGTTGAGGATTTTTATCCACTAGTGGTGAATATGATGACCGGAGCGTCAGGCGGCACCGATCATGCCGCTGAGGACGCGATGCCGTATGTCAGAGGACCAAGCACCGAATGCCGAAACAATGAAAAGAACCAAGTGTCAAAAACACTTTGAATGAAACTGCTTGTTCCGGATGATCTGTTAAAGACATCTGATGCTAACATCGCTGAGGGTGGCTGCCCTCCGACATACCAAGAGTTAGTGCCACAAAGCCTATGACTGAAGAGGTTTCAAGCGGGGTTGATGCTCAAGGTTTCCATCGACACTGGATGAAGACATTGTGTTTCCTTCTCCGAAACAAAGAAATCCAAGAAGAGGAAACTGAAGAAAATAAGTGAGGCCGGTCCTTCCGAGCCTAAATTGTCAAAAGACGAGAGAGTTGCCAAGAAGGCAAGGAGAGCCGAGAGAAGGGCGAGAAAAGCTGCTCGTCGAGCACAAAGGGTTGTTGAGGCTGATGCAACTATGGAGAAGGAGGTTGAAGCAGACTGGTTGGCCGGTGAGGAAACTGAAAGCGATACCAGTCATGCACATGATCCGATTTGCATGACGATCGGGTCGCCTCGAACAAGAACAACAAGTCAATGATCCTGATGAGGACTCAGATGAAGAGAATGTTGCTGCTGTGATGGAAAGAAGGAGGAAGGCAAAGGGCAAACTCAAGCTAAATGAAAATGTAACGACTGGGAATCGCACCTCCGAAGCACGTAGCCGATGTCCCCACAACCAATTTGTCTCTTTAACTCAAGAAGCAATGGCCGTGGAAGTTTCAGGCCAACCGACGTAGTCGCCGAGAAATTATTGCTCCAATCGACATAAGAACTCCAACATCACGTGGCATTCTCGAGGAGGCCATGGCCACCGCGGAGTTACAAGCCCCTCAATCCAAAGCTTTGTCCGAGAGTTCATATGCAACATGTCCGAAGACATCGATGACACTGCTAGCCCTCATCATCATAAGGTAAATATTTCTCGCAATCATACCTTTGATTTTTCTCCCCGGTTGATAAATGATCACTTCGAAGACTAACGGGGAAGTGCACTAGGTATAATTTCGAGGACTAAAGGATATAGTCAAGGTGCTAACTACCGGAGCGGCCGACATTGCCAGACAAGTGGGCCGCCATCTTCTATGTCGAGTGAAGTATGCTATGTTGCATAAGGTAGGAGTTGCAAATTGGATCCCCACTACCCATAACACCAGCCAGACCAAGATCGAAAGTTTCAGATATGATTGAATCGGGTGCTTCTTTCAATATGAGGGTACTTTGATCAAAATCACTAACATGCAACTTCACATGCTGTGTTCAAGCCAATCCCATACCCAAAATGATCCTAAATATTCTTCCGAGCCAACACAATGATATTCCTCGCCATCCGAATGACGCCGCTGGTGGAGCTGCGATCCGGTGAAGTCATTACCATCACTCCAAGACTGATGGAAGGGACTCATGTGGCCGATGTACCGGGACCCGACCGAGCATTCTCCACCACTGGCTAATCGATGGCACAAAATGGCAGCCTCTCGGCGAGTGAGATTAGGTATTTAAATAGGGTGATTCAGAATGAGCATGGCTCATAACGCAAGGTTGAGGCAAAGCATCAAGGAGTCTAATCGGTGAGGATGATGTAGGTGTTGGTGATGACTCGCCTGATGTTGTTGTCAGCTCTCAAAGAAGCTAGGAACTAAGGTTCTTTGGGTATGTTTTTGGGACAAATAGGGGGAGATGTCTGGAATGGAGGAACCCTATAGTGGAGTAATTTTTTTTCTAGTTTATCATGTGATGTGTTACTTATGGATGTGTGGTGGTGTGAGCCGTATGTGGCTTTGTTTCTTTTATATTGGCATCCTGTTTTTGGCCATCTGTCCTTCACTGATGTATTGACAGTTGGTCGTATGTTGTGTTCTTAAACAATCCATCTTGTTTCATAAGCTAGAAGTTAACTGGGCCGGCATTTACGCCTGCTTTTGTACTTGCGATATTTACGCTTTTATTTGTGGTTATATATGCTTAATGTGATGTGTAGGGTTCTCAAAATATTTGTCGCGAATAACTTACCCAAAGGGGGAGTTAGTTAGCATTATCAAGCTGGGTCGTTGTTTCGGCCATACGAACACCAACCGCTCCTGGATAGATGAAAATTTAAGAGCCGATGTGATCTTTCACGAGATTGTGTTACTCATATTCGAAGAGGAGTTCGGAGGATCCTCTAGAAGATATGATTTATATTTTATGGCATGATTAAATCAAGCGCACTTGAAGATACACGTCTAAAAATAAATAGATTATATTGACCGAAACATTTATTATGTACAAGATGGAAGTTTTCGTTTATAGCAATATTTGCTATAAACGTTGCATGTGCCTACACTATATTATGGCTTCATTTGCAGACGGCTAGCGGCGAAACAAGAGTGTATTCCCTCGTATATCAATCACATGAGTTTTGTGTGAGGATTTGAGCGTAGAATTTCATCAGACGGAGTGTTACTATAAACTCCATTAGGGTTTTGTATAACCTGCCTGGCACCCGGGTTACAACAGCTTTTATTCTAGTAAAAAATTATTGTAGTTTACATACTAGAATAAGATCAGAAATAAGTGATACGGGGCGGCCAGAGGTCGTGGGGAGACCGAGCTTATACATTCAGATTGGGAGTAGAATAGTAATAAGAGAATGGGGAGCATTCGAGTAAGATATCGCTTTTGTAATTCTTGATCATATTGGAATCCTTCACCGTGGAAAACCGCTTCCTAGACGAGCGCTGCTGCACTAAACCGGTTACCAACCGCGTGTTTTTACTTTTGAATTTTTTACTTCTGCATTAAGTTGTTGGCTTTGAGTCATTGACATTGGTCCGCTTTCACGTTGTTATTTGAGGAGATTACAATAATTTCAAATTACACCACTTCAAAATATTTATACTACCTTTCGAGTTACCCCATCAATTAATATAATATTATTTTAATATTTCTCCAAAAAATTTAATCTCACCACAATACATCCCACCGAATCACAATAAAATAATATAATTAAATATTCAACCGTATGAATTATTTCAGAGTGCGCCTTGTACACTTTTTGCCATGTAAATAGGTCAGAGTACTACACCTTTTTCCGACTATCCATTTATATCTTCGAGAATTTCCTGTATATCATTCTTATCCAAAGCTTGGAAATGAGTTGAATTTAGCTGAATCTAAGCAAGATTTGATACGCCTAAATTTTTGAGCCGAGATCAAATTTCCAACGTACTCGATCGATTATTGTCTTAATTTTGGTGTCCTTTCAAAGTTTACGTGAGTTTACATTTTGAAGGAATCCAAACTCGAATCTTTCGATTTGAGTTCCGTGTTGCTGAGCTCTTCTTGAAAAGCGTAAGATGGAGAGATGGACTTGTTGAGTTTTACTGATTAAAATAACAATTACAAAAAACTGTGAACTGTGGATTCTACGAATATAATAAAATAATAACATACGTTTGTACCTTTCTTCTCGGGATTTGCAAAGGAATATATCGGAGGAGACCGTGAACAATCAACGTGAGATTGTTCTAAGAATGGTCCACACCAACGTATGAACGAATCCACTCCGTGAGCTTTACTGTGAGCTCTTTTAAAATATTAAATCAGAAACGAGGTCGGCAAAAAATTCCAAAGGATATTTCCACCTACTCGAAAGTATGAATAGGGAGAGGGAGAGAGAGAATTCTCAACTTCAAAAGTTGGAAGAATTGGTGCAAGTTTTTCATCTCCAAAAGTGGCATTTATATATGGCTCAAAATCCCTACTTTTAAGGCTTTCAAAGAGATGTGGTGAAACTCTTCCACCTTCTTAAGAAGAACATTCTAGAATTCTTCTAAAAAGAAGATTCTAGAACTCCCATTCTTATCTCGGTTTGCGTGGCTCCATAGGGTGATTTGGCCAATTGGAATTTCACCTTAATATTCTTATACAATTATATTTTGAAACTCAGTTATAATTAAATTATGCTTGGTTTCGTTGTCAAGCAAGGTGACCTCGTAGGCTCGATTGAAATTAAAGTAATAAATAATTTATGCTTAATCAACATCATATTAATATATAGATTATGAGCCGACTCTAGTAAGCCATCATAACCCCTAATCCTGGTGTGTACATAATATGGCATACATGACGGATCCTATGGTCGATGATAAGGAATATCACTATCCATTTCTCTTCACTGCTTTCATGGTGACAATCGAACGGCCGAGAGTAATGTCATGTCTAGTGGGGAGGTTTCCCTTTCTTGAATTATCCACTAAATCTTTTTAACACTTTATCAATATAACTATGTCGCTTTTTCTTAACTAACAAGCATCTTTAGATCGATTTCTATTTATGTATTGAGCTTCTCCTAAGTCCTTCATAGAGAAACATTTGCATAGCCATAACTTCACAGATTCAAGCATAAGGATGTCGTTTCCTATGATCAGTATGTCACCTACATATAAGACTATAAATGCAATGTTACTTCCACTAACCTTCTTGTATACACAAGAATCTTCTATGTTCTTAATGAAACCAAACTCTTTGATTGACTCATTAAAACGAATATGTAATCTTAATTCGCCCCTGTGTCGGCCGCCCGAGGTTAGAATCGTCCAAATTCCTCGACACCGCAGTCACCAACTCGACGGATGCCTCAAATTTAAAGACCCACATAACCCTTAAATAAACCAATAAAACAAGATACATATGAAAAGAACGGTTTATAAGAAAGAAATCCATTATGGTATTTCCTAATCACACAAAACAACCAAAATACAACAATCTTCCAAAGTACAAAATGTCAACAATATTTTAGTCTAAAATCTCGAAATAACAACAATATAGAAATCCGAACTACAGTCAAAATGCGAACAGGCGTAGTTTCAAGCTTGAGCGAATACTTATCTCAAGAGTGGAAATTCACCTACACCCACGCTGTAGCATAATTTATAAGAATACTTAAATTCGCATAAATAGATTAATATTGCGTATCACTAGACTCCACTCAAGGCCATTATAAATAAAAATGATCATACAGATCATAAAAGTATACTAATACCGATATTAATATGATCGTGAAATTCATAGGCTATCAACTAAACGTGCACATTCCGTAAAGAACATCCAATTATAATCATGCATCTCAAAGAAAACAAAGGACAATACCCAAATAAGTCCACAATTCTAAATAACAATACTAGCGCACTCAAACCCACTACTGGGGCTTAACTCAATCAACTCAACATAAATCCGGATTTCAACAACAAGGCGCCAACAACCAACCTCATCCTATTGTGGAGAAACTTATGCCCGGGCCGACACAAGCTAAACAACACACTTCAGAACGCAGGTACAGGCAAATACACCACATTCATACCGAAGCATGCAATAACGGATAAGCATAACTCAACATACTTCAACAACCCCGAACAACTCCATTCTATGTCAATCCAACCAACACATAAACACCCTAAATCCCAAAATGACCAAACAACACACAAAAATACCACAAAACACCACACACAACCCAACTACACAACCAACTAATCCTATACTCAAACAATCAACTCAAAAAATATATAGATAAACATGTTCACAATTATCAGCTCAAATTCAAACACATTCAAGGGAGGTGAAGTAAACTAATTCAAGCACTGTGAAGATAAATACTCACCTTGGCTAGCAATATTAAAAGTCTCGCCTAATTAATCCAAGTGCCTTTTCCACGCTCCACGCCTAACCACAAACACCCAAAAAATTACAATTACTACTTACTACCATTTTAACTCCATTTTAGTGTTCACTTAAACAATTCCATTTTAGAGGCTTAAGGTAACAACTACTCAACTTAAAGTTTTAATTTAACCTTTAACACATTTTAGTTTAACTATCCAACTTTTTCAACAAAATTTAAGTAATAATTTGTCAACTTCAGTGGAAAATTACTAGCTTCCTCGCTAAAAGACTAATAAAAATAATATACTTTACCCACCCCAACAATAACACTTTAAATAAATTCTAATCAACTAAAAATTAATTTTTTTTCCAACTAATTTACCCATTTTAACAACCTATATTCCAAAACCCAAATACTACTCAATTCTTATTATCAAACCCATTTCAACATAATCTCTTCCAACAACATAAAAATCAAAACTTTTACTCCAAAACAACTATATTAAGGTCCAATAATATACATTTTTTTCCTAACTTTTCAAATTATAAAACAACATAACATATCATCTGGGACAGTTTCAAGACATACGGTAGTGAAAGAGTTTAAGAGTTGTATCATATACCTTAGATGATTGTAGGAATCACTTAGAGCTCTAAATTGTTTTGAGAACTTTTACAAGACAAAGACGGAAAAAAGAATAAAATTGGTGATGGAGATGATGATGATGCTCGGCCAAAATGGAAGAAAAGGATAAGGATGAAAAGATTTTTATGTGGTGATGGTTATCTTAATAGAGAGGGTCTTAGATACCGCTTAAGTATTTATTTCTCCACTTTTTCTAATTAAATTTTAATGAAAACGATTCTAAATATATTGTTATCCGTGAAATAAAATACTACTCATTTTGGTATATCGATTTTATTCCGAATGTATTTATACTATCTCCGGGTCCCACCACCAAACGATATATATGATATAATTAAATCAAGCCTATAATTCAAGTTATTTTTAATATTTCAACTTTTGATGCTTGCTTAAGTCCATAAATGGAGGTCTTTGTAGCTTGCATTACCTTCTAGGTCCTCGTGATATTTAGAAATCCTGTAGGTCGTTGCCATGTACACATCCTCTAGATTCCTCATATGAATGCGCCTTTTACATATATATGTCGATCTCATAATCATAATAAGCAATGATGGCTAAGATAATCCGAATGAATTTAAACTTTACAACTGGGGAGAAGGTTTCATCATAATCACTTTGAAATTTGTTTGAAACCTTTGCTACTAGTTGTCTAACCTTTATAAACATGGACATTTCCATCTTTATCTAGTTTGGCGTTTTAAAAACCGACATTTGCACTCGAGCAGGTCTAGCACTTCGGATAGATCTATCAATGTCGAGATGTTATTTTGGTACATTGAATCCATCTCGATTTCATGGCTATAAACCATCTATCGCCTTCTGTTTCATGGCTTCTTCATACGAAGAAGGCTCGCCACTTTCAACTAAGAAAGATTCCCCATACCATCTATCTGGTTCTTGACGAGTTCTATCTGATCTCCTAAGTGTAGTGTGTGTTGGAAATCAGTATATATTGATTTCTATAATTATGCCCCTTGCGACAATTGTTGTAAATAATTCATTGACTACTTTTAGTTAAATCAGTATTTAAAACTAAGTGTTCAATAAATAGTAATTGTAAATTACTAAATAGGAACTCACGATGATATCAAGGGTTATGCCAGATTGCTAGATCCCATGCATAATCGTTATAATAATACTAATGGTCAATTATATTATTATATAACTAATATTATCTAAGCCCAAAAGGTCACACACATAGAAATGACGTCAATCTTATTTCATGCATGTGAAATTAAATCAGAATTGCTAAATTGGGAGTTGATTAAAATAAATGAGATAATTTAATCGAGAGTTTTACATTGATAATGTAAAATACTAAATTGGACGAACCAACCAATTTAACTTGGTAGTTCGATTTGTTTTGTCAAAGTTATAGAAGCTTCAATAGTGACTGATAGTTGGTCACCGTTAGCATTCTCAAGAAGTTAACGTTTTAACGAGTTGGCTCATTGGTTAATGAGTCTGGAAGCTACATAAAGGAAGCCGCTATATAAGAGATTTAGAAGATGAAAACCTAACTTTTCATCTTCCTCCTCCAAAGCTCGCCTCCCTCCTTTTTCCATAGCCACCCAAATAAGCTTTTTAGACTAATTTGTGCTCCACCGATCTTCGTGATTCTAACAAGTCCACCGCATGGTTCAACCGCCTGTGGACTAATTGAGGCATCTACTCAGGTGCTAAAAGCTAAAAATTCAATCTGAGGCTTCATGACGTAATAGTTGGTAATTCCGTCAAGGCCAAGTACTTACTTCATTCTATATATATGAATTTTATATTGTAATTGCTTATATACATTTATTCTACTCCTTGGTTGCATTTGTTTATGTTTCAGTATAAACAAGTTGCATATTTCTTTCAACAAAGGTGAGTCTCATGGCTCGATCATTGCTTCCTGTGGGATCAAGTTGAACTTCCTCGATATAATAGGACTCACCTTCCGAGGTGAATCAGCCCACGTTTCCTAGATTGGACTTCTCACTATCTTGAACAATTTCGATATTCTCTCATTTCTTTTATATCTCTTGGCTAAGTATTCTCTCTCAAGGAAAAGCCATCTCTTGCAATTAAAATCTCAAGTTTCATGCTCGAGATAGAATACCTATGTCGTTGAAGTTATCCAAGTTTATCCTTATTCAATTTCTTTAATAGGAAGTCACCATCCCACCTCATGTGACCTCATCTTTGGGATTTGTTCAAACCACATCTCATGTGGGTCTTAGCAATGATTTAGTTGGACATTTATTTAGTATACGCATGGCAGTTTGTAATGCATATCCTCAAAAATCGACGCAGCCTGGATGTGTCATCATGGATTGGAACTATATCCAATAGTGTTCGATTTTCTAATACACCATTATGTTGAGGTTTTCCAATGGGAGTGAGTCAGATACATCACTTCTTAAGATGTGCTTCAAAACATATCTTGGGCATTCCTCCTCCGCCGACCGGAAAATCTTAATTAGTTTTATCGAGCTGGTTCTCAACTTCTTTCCTCGAAACTCTTTGAATCTTCAAAAAGATTCATTCTATGTTTCAAGAGGATATAAAATCACATCTAATTTAGTCATCATGGGAAAGTGATGTAGTACGCAGTAACCTCCCCAAAGGCAGCATCATTGGGTCCACACACACACATCAAGATACCAAAAATCTGCTGGCCTCCCTCACTTGTTCCAGTTGGAAAGATTTGGTCATTTTGCCTAGCAAACATGATTTGCATTGATCATATGGTTCAAAACTGTGGATGTCAAAATTCCATCATATGCAATTCAGAATAGCGCCATCACTTATGTGACCAAGTCTCCAATGCCATAGATAGAAGGATTCAAAGCTCATTTTGGCTTGGTCTCTCCATTGTTTATATTCTATATTCAACGCTTGTATCTAATTAATACAGAGATCATTCTCGATGAGATGTCGCACTATATACTATATACTATTCCGAGTAATAAAACAAACTACTGCCATTCCTGAAGTATTAGTCATCATTTTCCAGCTGTGAAACTGAATGATGTTTCGTCAAAGTGCAGGTGTTTGTGTATTGTTTAGTTTAAGTACCATTCCAAATGGGCAAACTTAAAATAAAATCATCTCTGAAGAATGAGCCGCAACTTTGCTCCATGCCTACCTCAAGAAAGTCATTCTGGCCTCAACTCATAGCATTTCTTCTGTTCAAGATCGTCACACATTGTTACAAATGGGAGTTATCCGGTGTCTAACAATCTAATGTAAGGTTTGAAAAAGGAAGACCATATCCAATATAAATGGAGGCAGACTTGAGTCAGAATGGTAATTACTATCATTCCCATATATATTTATTGTCATTCCATGATTCGCTCTTCATCAATGTAATGTATTTTAAAGTGCCACTATTTCTCCAAATCTGGAGCACAAAGATATTGAGTTGCTATTCATATCGGCTAATTGAATTATAACAAAGATATAAAAATAATACAAACTTTAGTTATTCATGCTCATAATTACTGCTTCCAAAACACTTAATAGAATAATACTTGTGCTATAAGAATAGGAACAATACTCATCTCATCTCCATTATATATTTATTTGTCATCTCCATGATTCGCCTGTATCATCGTGAACAGATGAAGTGCCACGCATATTACATTTCTCCAAATCTGCAGAAAGATATTAGACATATTCATAAGTAACGATCATAACAAAAGATAATTAATACAACCTTTAGTTATTCATGTCATAAATTAATAATCCCTCAAAATCATTAATATTTGTGCTACAACAAGACCGAAACGCATAAGTATACCTGCATCCTACACGATCGGTAATCAACAATTTATATATATTTCAACTCAATCACATAGTAGTACCATCACCAATCATGACTATCATGATTCTCAAAATCACTAAAAGTTCATCTTTTAGAACGATAGTGACCTCTTGCCTAATAGCCTGTCCATCAATTGGAAATTACCGTTTAAGCAAATGTTTTATCGATTTTAGTAGTCGGGTCAGATGTTTATAGCCCAAGTCCGATCAATTGGGAATCGTGAGGAACATCCCATTGAAATAAGTCTTAAGGATACGTCACTAATCTGTATGCACATAACAATGTTCAATCCAACTTTAGAAATGTGTCATGACAATACTACTTGATCATATGAACAGTTGTTATTTTGAACTTTTGTAATTAAGTTAAACATATATACACATGTCATATATAACACAGAACATGTAAAATATAACACCTTTAATAAAAGACCATTGATATACCTATAGTGTTTAGATTTCAGTTTTGAACTAATATTCAACAACGATCTCTATCATCTACCCGAAGTCTTCTGTCAGCTGGAGTTCTACTTTTAATTAATTATATTTATATTAAATAATAAATGAATTTCAAAAATTCTCATTCATTCATCTTAGGTGTAAAGATTAATCAGGTCAGATTCCCCAAAAATACATCTATATCACTAATCTCCTCTCTTATCTTCATTATCAAATATTATAATGCATTATCTAATAATTAGAATTAAAGCTATATTTTAAATATATGGAAACCACATTTTAAAGTGCAATAAGCCAAATAATCTAAATAAATATGTGTCAATGTACATTCATCAAAATGAAATATACAATTTAATTGCATAAGTGTAAAATATTCACTTAAAACTTATTTTCAGTGTTTTTAATTAATATAAATAATACGTATTTTAAAAAATATCATTATTAAATAAACACTTTTAATAAAATTTAATTAAAATTATATGTTATTAAGAAACTCCAATTATCAAATAATATTGATTTAAAATTAATTAAACTTAAATTCAAATTATTAATAATCCTTATTTTAATTCATTTATCATATCAAATTAAAATAACATCTAATCAAATTAGAACTATTAAAAAGCAGTTAAATCAAACTGAGTCCCAAATGGCCACTTTTTGGCAACAAAACCTGTGGACAGTGGAACACTACTTTCCTGTATCACTCTTTTCAAAACAATCATTGATGATTCCAAATTCAAATTGCATATAAATTTTGCCTCAAAAAATTCTTTAAAAATTCATAAAAAACTGAAAAATATATTTTTTATTTTAACTAATAATTATTTTCGAAAAATAATTAACAATTCTATTTATTTCTGATTACTAGTTAAACATACTTCTACAATATGAATAAAAAATGACCTTTAATTGCAATTCAAACATATAAAAAATTTATCTACCAATACATAAAACTAAGTTGCATGCATTTAATTATGTAATTACAATTGTAGCCTAGCTCATGATGTCAAAGAGTTTACTTGATTAAAATAAAATTACAAAAAAACCTGTGAATTCAGGATTTTACCAATATAATAAAAACAATAACATACAAGTGTGTAACGCCTCCTGGATTTTATAAATGAATATGCTCAACGTAGATTTGAAAGTTCCCAAGCGAATGGTTCACACCAACGTATAAACGAAATCCTCCTCGTGAGTTTCTACTGTAGTTCTTTAAAATATTAAACTGCAAATTCCTGAGGCTTGAAGGAATTTCCTACCTATTAGTCGAAAGGCATAAAGTTATAGGGAGAAAAGAGAATTCTCAACTTCAAAAAGCCAAAGAACTCATCTAAGTTTTCATTTCCAAAAGTGACTCCTTTATAAGTGCTCAAAAATCTCTACTTTTAAGGCTTTCAAAGATAGCATTGAACTCTTTCCATCTTCCTAAGGTTAACATTCTAGAATTTTTCTAAAAATAAGATTCTAGAACTCCCATTCTCATCTCGGTTTGCGTGCCCATGGGATGATTTCCAACAATTGGAATTTCACCCCGAATATTCTTATACACTATATTTTAAATCCCGAAAGCTTATAATCAATTATACCGATTTCATATGTTAGCGCGACCTCTTATGCTCGATCGAAATTAGCAAATATATTAATTTAGCGTTTAACCTAACATCATATTAATATATAGATTATGAGTTTTAATTTGTGCTCCATCATAACCCCTAAGCTTCAATTTATTATTTAAATGTAATAATCATTACAATCTAATCGATCAACAAACATATATTTATGAAATATAACATCTCATATTTTCAACAGGAACATATTCCCTGATGGTGTTGGATGTCACAGACGAGCAGAAAAATGAGAAGTCTGAAATGAAAAGAGATGAAACCTACAAAAAAGACAACAACAAACTTTCAGCAAGGTATAGAAAATGCGTGGACGGCAGGATTCGAACCTACGCGGGCAAAGCCCACATGATTTCTAGTCATGCCCGATAACCACTCCGGCACGTCCACATTATATTACATAGTCTCTCATGTACGTAAAGATACAATATGAGCTTTCTGCGTCTGTCCTTTTTCAATGGTTTCCCATATGAACATACAGTATGATGATATGGTTGCATTTCAAATACAATTTACAAATGCTTAGAACCAACAATTTAACATAACTTCCGCCATCCCGTGAATATTGTATGCAATAATTTTTAACAAATTTTATAACATTAAGGAGGTGTATGTTAAATTCATTAAGTATTTAAAATTAAGTACCTTAGCACTTACTTATTAAGCTCAAGCCAGCGAATTTAATTATTTTAAAGATTTAATAAACCTCAAAATCATTATTAACAAAATTTTTAAGTTAAAATTTCATTTATTTTTTCTCCTCTTAAAAAATCGAAGTGATGTTCAAACTCTACATACTTCTTCACCCATAATTTTATTCACATCTCACTTATCCTCCATTGTTATTATTATTATTACTATTCTTATTATTATTATTGTCATTATTATTATTATTATTATTTTTATTATTCTTATTATTAATGTTATTATTATTATAATAAGTAATAATAATAATAATAATAAATATAATAATAATAAATGATCATAATAAAAATAATAAAAATAAGAAAACAACAATAATAATACCAAAAATAATAATAATAACAATAATAATAATAACAAAAATAATAATAATAATAATAAAAAATAATAATAATAATAATAAGACTAAAATAATAATAATAATAATAATAATAATAATAATAATAATAATAACAAAAATAATAATAATAATAAGTTTTGGTATGAGTTTGTTTTGAGAATTCATATTCTAGATAGAATTTGTCATCTATAATAATTTCCCGATCTAAATCGTATCAAATAGTCATAGGTTCATTCATGATTCTCGCCTAATCTTTACTCTAATCTTTTATCTATAATCGTATAATACATTTGCTCAGACATGATTCTCAAGCTTAATCTTTTTACCCCAATCTTATAATAAAAATAACAATAATAATAATAATAAATAATAATTATAATAATAATAGAAAAAATAAAAATAATTATACTATTATTATAATAAATTATTATTATAATTTGCAATAATAAGAATTAATAATAATTACATACATTTGGAATAACACATTATAATAAATTAATGATAATAATAACTATAATAATTATAATAATTAACAATTATAATTAGTAATATATTTTAGTAATCATATTTAGTTCTATTCATCTATATTCATAATATTTATTATTTATCATCTATTATTTATTATTTATTATTTATTATTTATTTAATATATGATGCATATATATAAAATGAAATGTAGTAGGAGTAAAGTTATCAATACAACTCTATTTGTCTTTTTTCTCGAATCAAGATCAAAAACACCTAAATATTTCAAGGTTCAAATTCACTTTTAATTCGGCCACTATTCAGCTTTTTAGTTTTAGATTTAACAAACATCCTAATTGTTACATCTAAATCTAATTTGAATTAAACTTACCATGTTAATATTGTGCATTAAAGATGCTATCAGTTCAAATATTTTCCTAGTACTAAGGTGCAATATTGAGATATTACAATCGAAATGAGAATTAAAATATTGACATATTTGTGCAGTATTGATAAATACTAAATGATATTAATTGATGTGTTACTTAAATAATCTAGCACGATTGATAATTTCATTAGGGGGAAATATGATATGCATTGTAGTCTTTTTCTTAGACTAGGTTTTTTCAGCCGGCATGATTTTTTCTAATAAAATTTTAACGAGACATGTTCTTAAAAATGTACATCCAAGAGGGAGTCTTATGAAATATATCATTCACATTATGTGTATGTCCATAATTGCTTTCATCACAAGTAGGGATGGATACGGTTCGAATCTTATTCGAATTGTTCGGGTTCGGATTCGACGAACCCATATTCGAATTCGGAACAATCCCCGAATCAATTGAATTTAAACATCATTATGAGGTCTGCTTTTATCGAACACACGAACGCTATAATTTTCTATTCGATATTCGCGAATATATTCGCTATTCGGTTCGTTTTTTAATATTCGGTTCGTAGATTCTAAATCTGTAATATCTGCCCGTATTCATATTCGACTATCATTGTGAGGTTCGCTTCATTAGGGTATGCTTTCACTAAAACCCAAATTAATCTAAAATTTGAAGATCTTAATACTGTACCCAATTCAAAATAAATACCCCTAAAACCCAATTCAATTAAAATAATAATCCCTAGTGAAATCTGAATATAATTAAAACATAAATCATTTCAATTAAAACAAAAAATCAATACAAGTAAACCAAAAATCAATGAATACAATTTCAATTAAACTAATCTAAATCTAACACAAATTAAAAAATTGAAATCTTATCAACATCAAAACCTTACGCACGCCAAGAACGGAGTGAGTAATGAGGTAGAAAGTAAGGCGGGAGGCAAAACATTACCCACGTTAGGGAAGGAGTGAGGAGGAGGAGGAGGCGGCGGTGGCAAAACATTACCTACCTATGGTGACTTGGTGATGATGATAGGGAAATGAGGGGGGGGATGGGGGTCATGAAAATAGACATTTAATCAAGGTAGTTTCACAATTTAGATTATATACTCTAGAGATTTCCTATTTACGTACTCAATTAGTGACTTTTTATTATATAAAGCATCAGTTTATCCCCCCACCCCCAAGTTTAAAGTATATTTAATTAGGGTAAAAAATGTCAATTAATGTCATATATTCAGATATATTTTTATAGTATAATTATACAAGATCCTCGTAATTATAAAGTATAATTAAATATAATTATTGATAAATACATAAAATTAAATATTTATGAAATTTATATAGTTTGTTGAGTGTATAACTATTATCACTGTGATAATAGAGTATTGTACTATTACTAATGCTATTCGTATTACATTAGATTAATCGAATCTCATATATCATTCTATAATTATAAAGTAATATTCAATATAATCAATGATAATCATAAATAAATCAAATTGAATTGTTAAGATAATTTATGTAGTTAATCAGTGTATAACTACATTACTCGTGTAGTAAAATTTATATATTTATGAAATTGAATAATGTATAAAGTAATATTATGTAGATCGTACATTATTTTTATTTATATTCATAATATTGTACTTGCACCTAGTCTTTGGAACGAGACGAATCGAGTCAAGTCTAGTCGAACCCTTAATGTTTGTGATAATCATTTTATTGACTCGAGTCTTAATGTTCGGGTTTTATTTCAAATCGAGACTCGAGTCTTAATGTTTGGGTCTTATTTTTTCAATTAAAGTACAACAATATTATGATATTCGAGTATAATAGCCTATTATAAATGTTTCAATTCAAGTATCACGAGCAATATAGACTAGTAGTACAATAATAGAATCTCATAATATCATCCTATAATTATAAAGTAACATTGAATATAATTAATGATAATCATAAATACTTCAAATTGAATGTTATGATATTTTATGTAGTTATATCAGTATATAACTACATTACTCGTATAGTAGAATATTGTAACAATAAGCATTAGTTGTATAGTAGATTAATCAATCTCATAAGACGGATACTGGCAATTATAAAAAGTAACATTGAATATAATTAATGATAATCATAAATACTTCAAATTGAATGTTATGATATTTTATATAGTTATATCAATATATAACTATATTACTCGTATAGTAGAATATTGTACTACTACATTACTTGTATAGTAGATTAACCGAATCTCATAAGTCATAAGATCGTGATACTATAATTATAAAGTACAATTGAATATAATTAATGATAATCATAAATACATCAAATTGAATTGTTAGGATAATATATATAGTTATATAAAAAGTGTGAAAATCGGCTACACTAGCGCTGCCCCTCGAGGTTCCCCGCCTGGATTCCATGAGGAGGCGAATCGGATGCGCCTCAACTCCGATTGTGGATTTGCAGCTTCCTTGAAACCACTTCAATACGAAAAATCAAGAACTTGGCGTGACTCGAACCCACACCGTAAGCATGAAGAGACTATGGTGCCGACATTTAGCACTTTCTACTTTTTACTAGCTTGATACGCCTAAGGCAATATATATAGTTATATGAGTGTATATAACTACATTTCATCTATAATAGAATATTGTAGTACTACATTACCGTAGATAGTAGGATTAATCTAATCTCAATATTAGAAAGTTAGGATAATATATATAATTTATTTTTATTGATATATTTTTCTTAAAATATTATAAAACACAAACAAAAATATCTACGGTCAAAGTTCAATTATGAAAAATGAAAAAATCAAAAGTGGACAATCTTTGTGGATGGAGGGAGTATTTTTTATATAATCACAAATTTAAATCAATTAAGATTATCTAAATTTAATAAGTAATTGGTGATAAAAGTTAAAAATAAGTAATTAATATTGAAAGTTTAACACGAAAAAAGAAAAATGTCAATTAAAATAAATCGAAACAATTACTAGACTATAAATAGCACCATTACATAAACCCTTCATCTTTCTTTAACCTACAAATCTATCTTCTCCGCCGCACCTCTCCTCCCCCCGCCCCCACAAAAACCATTCTCTTCTCTTCATCGTCCATCAGCGAGGCACTGATTTTAGATCCTTCAAGCTCCTCCAATGGCACTAATTTCAAATCGATTTCCATATCCTTGAAGGAGCTTCAAGAAATTTAGCTTGTTCTTGGTTCAAGGAATTGTGAATTTCAATATGCATAGCCAGTTTTTCTATGAATATTTTTGATAATTTGATATTGAATTTCTATACTTTGAATTTCATTTCAATTTAGCTTGTTCATGTTCTTGATTTTTGTATAAATCTTTTTTATTAATTTCGTTATTGGTGAATAGTTGAATAATGATGAATAAAAATACGAATTTGATTCATTTAGCTTGTTCTTGTTCTTGTTCTTTGTGTTTTGGTTAAGAAATGAAAATTTGTTCTAGTATTTGCTAAGCTTTCAAACAATTCAGTAAACTAAATGTCATGTTATCGAAAAATATTGATGAATACACGAAGTATTCGGATATTCGAATAGGAATCCAATCCGAATACAAGTACGAACTCGGTACGAATAACGAATCCGGATCTTAAACCGAATACAAAAAAGAATGGAATAACGAACGTAACGAACCAAATACAAATACGGAACCGAATACCGAATTCGAATATTCAAATATTTGGATTCGAAAAAAATTATAACGAATATCGAATACGAATGCGGATATTGTATATAACGGACCGAACCGAATACGGATAGATTTTTCATATTCGTATCGAATACGAATACGAATTCGAATAATGTAAAAAAATTGAATATTCGGTAATATTCGATTCGATCCGGACCATATCCATCTCTAATCACAAGATTCAAACGAGACAAACAAGTTATTTAGAAAGGAAAGATTGTATAGTTATTATATACTTTACATATGCAATATACTTTGTGAGTATAAATAGATCTTGTATTGTATTGTACTCCGTATTAGATATAAGTAATATAGTATTCTCCTTTGTCTAGTTTTCGTCCTTTTATATTATTTAGTAGTTACATTCATAACAATAATAAAATATGTTTGAGCTATGTGATAATATCATCATAAATAAACATAGGCTTCACAAAATCACTTCTACTTGTTCAATTCCCACATTAAATATGTGAGTGCTAATTGCTTTTTATCCTTTTATACTATCAAAGGCTTCTTTTAATGATATATTTATGCGTTGCATAGTTTCTAAGCTTTTTTCTTTTCTCGAACGCTCTATCCCTATTTTTAATAAAGAACGGATCCCTCAGATTATCAATTTCAGACAAAATGAGTATTTTCGCCTGTCACTATACTAAAGTTTATGGGATATATTTTACATAATTAAAATAAAACCTCACACTTTTCTTCTTTAACACATCTCACCCTATTCCTTCTCCTCTAACTCTAAACTTTCGACTAACCCTATATCTTTGTCGACACATACCAATCTCTATCCTTAGCTCCCCACTGCCCCACAATTAAAGAGGGAAACAGCTTCCACAATCCGCCGGAATTCCCCAAAATGGAGAATGTAAGCAAAAGCCACTTGACTTCAACCACAAAACAGCTAAATCGACTCCTCAAAAATTAACATGAGACACTAACAAATATAAACCAGAGCTAAACTCACTAAACTCAACAATTAATTTACCAAATGCGGTTACCCAAATGGAATCACCAACAACAAATTCAACTCCTTAATAATTATAAAGAGAAGATTAGCAAGAAAAACCTGAGCTTTATGCCATAGCCATTGCCGAAACCTCCGAATAATTTATGCTGCAACTATCCTTATTAATTTGTTTTCCTTGGTCATACAAATTCACTAATGTAGGATGAAAGAATACTACTGAACATTAAGAAATAACCAAACTGTTAACTATTTAATTTTCCACTATTATCAATCAAATTTCCATCTCGAGTTGAATTGATTTGCTGATCTCATTCGCGATAATTTTGATTTGCTATAGTTCCCTACATTGGGCTTTATTGTAGAGCGTTACTGGGAAATACAAGCACAATAACAATGAAGACATTGCTACCTTTAATTGGATGTAGCTCTTCTGAGCTATACTATCCCCAATAAAAAAAATTAATAACAACTTAGAAATTCTAACATTCATGCAATGTCACGGGCAATTCGTTTGACTACACTTCTGCTACAGCGCTAAAATAAGAGGCTGGGGTAGCTATATAAGGTTAAAAGTCGCAATGGTGACTATTGATTATATAAACCAACACTTTCTAAATTTTAGTTTAATATTGGGGCAAAATAATCATTTTGTGCAAGTTAATAGTATAGCATAGTGGATCCAAGCCATATTAAAAACGGAGTGATAGTAATTCATCGAAAAAGATAAAAAAATTTAAGGATCAGTAATGAGCAAGACACATAGTATAGGACCAATTGTAAGTTAACGCATTAACATAAGCACTAAAAAAGAAATTAATTAATATGTAATGTATATGTTTGAATTATGTGATAATATCTTCATAAATAAAGATAGGCTTCACAAAATGACTTTTAATTGTTCCATTCCCACATTAAATATAGAATAGATAACCCAAACCCATCTCCACCTCAGGCTACCATTGAGATGGCTTCTCAACCAACAATACCGGTTGGAACATGAGGTCATCAAAATATGTAGGCTTTTGGCCTCCTCGAACTGATTTGTGAATGCCTCGCCCTTTGGCCAAGACCGAGTCGGCGCTACATTAGATTTGACGGACCGTCTCACAAACCACCACGCTGCCTTTCCAAAGACGCCGCCTCACTCACGCGTTGCTCACCGAGAAACTTCCCAACGGGTCACCCATCCCGCATCATCTTCGTGTCAAGCACGCTTAACATTGTCGTTTTGCATTTAGCTTTCTCCGAAGAAGAGACGATCTTTGCACATGAAAGTAATACCAATCAAATCTTATGAAACATATCACACACCACACACACACACACACACACATACTTCATTTTTGCGGCCGGGTATTACAACCCTCCTCTCACTTAAATACTCAACGGGCCCCGCCGGTGCCCACAACACATCCGCACCGCACCATCCGTATTTGAGATTCCTCGAGTGCCCATACGGGCCTCAAGAGGTGTCCCGTGACTTTGCGCCCGCATAGCACTTGGGCCTTCCCATGTAGCTCCTGAGCTGGCCATTTTGATACCATTCAGAATGCTCCTACCTCACGCACCTGCCGGGCTACATTAGGATTTGACTTGACCTGGCCTCACAAACCACTCACGCTGCCTTTCCAAAGACGTTTTGGCCTCACTCCACGCAAGCTCACCGAGAAACTTCTCACTGGTCACCCATCCCGCACTACCCCGTGTCAAAACACGCTTTAACATTGGAGTTCTTACAGATGAGCTTCCGAAAGAAGCATTGTATTCCTGCATACGAGTAGTACCAATCAAATCTTATCAAACATATCACACACCACACACACACACACACACACACACATACTCATTTTTGGCGGCCGGGTATTACAACTATAGCGCACTTTCTATGTGGTCACCGAACTATTTCTCTTGTCCTGGGCGCGCACTTCATCTACATTTGGCTTAATTTCATAATTATTTTTGTTATATAGGCGGTGCCTCTAATCCATTAGGACCTAGTTGCTTCAATTAAAATACATAGTATATACACCATATTATCTTTAAAAATGGAAGTAAAATGATTATGTTACAGGTAAATGACTATTTTATCCCTAATACTACTAAAGTATAGTGACCAAAATAACCTCCCACCCCTTTCATCTTTTAACACATCACACCCCATCCCCTACTCCCCACCCACGCCTCTCCCCACCCCACCTCAAAGCCCCCCACCCCGTCTCCCCAATAAGCACCACATCATCCCCCCCCCCCCCCGCGCCTGCTTCCTCTTCTCCCCCATCCCTACCCCCTCAGAATCTACCCCTCCCATCCCAACCCATAAGATAACTAATACGAAGCCAAACAATCAAAAAAAAAAGAATGTCCCTCAAGGCCAACGGAGCAATGAGTACCAATCCATGAACAAGAACAATAAGTATAGGACCTCAAGGAGTGTCATGTCATACTTGCTAGAGTAATGGACAAAAAATCAACAAACAAAACCAAATTGATCAAAGAAAGATCATCATATCCATTCAAATCTTAAATTCAAATAATCAAATTAAATGTACATTACATCCTTACATATTATTAAACAACGACTGATCAAAAGCTCTAGTTAATCAAAAATGAGCAAAATATTTATCAAATTCATTCAAATCTCAAGCTCAAACAATCAAATAAAAACAAATAAAACATAAAAAATAAAAAATCTCAATCAAATGAACACATTCATATCTTGTTCAAATTTCTTAGATCCTTAATAAACCCAATCCGAGATTAAGCCAAACCAAATGCATCGCGACCTCTTTTATTTTCCAAATTGCTGCTAATAGTGGGAAATGGGGAAATGAGTGAATCTCTCTTTAATCTTGAAAATGTCCTTCATTCCAATAAGGTGCCCTTACACTAAGTATTTTTTTCAAGAAAATTCTTGTTTTCTTGTTTACTTCAATTTTGGATTATTGGGGTTAATCTAAAGCATGTTTATTTTGCAATTCTATTGCAACTGATTATAATTGTTATCACTATAATTCATTAAAATGACTGCTCTCTTTGGAAGAAAAAAATTATTGCTTTATTAATTTACTTCCATTTCTGGGCTCATGGGGGCTATTTAGAGGTCGGGGCTAAAGCGGATGGTGTGCTGTGACAGGGCCGCGAAGGGGTAGGTGTGTTAAAAGATGAAAGGGGTGGGGGTTTATTTTAGTCCCTATACTTTAGTAGTATTAGGGATAAAATAGTCATTTTACTATAACATAATCATTTTACTTTATATTTTAAGGATAATATAGTCATTTACTATGTATTTTAGTTGAAGCATTAGGTCTAAGGGATTAGGAGTCTGTCTAGACAACAAAAATAGTATAGGAGTCTGCTCCAAAATAGATGAGGGGCCTGCCCAAACAAGAAGAAATAGTTCAAAGACTATACAAAAATTACAGATAGCCTCAAGGCCAAAATATGTATTTAGGACTCAAACTCATGTGGCATGGTATAATAATACATTGTACAACAATAACATTTACACAAAATCAATAAGAGATATTTCAACCTAAAAAACCCCCCACCTTCTTACACACCATCCTAAACGTATCCAGAAATGGCTTTGAAACATGAAACATCCTCTACCCTACAAAATTATTATTTTTCTATGTTTTCCTCAAACTCTCAATAGACTCTATTAATGATCTCATTTTTCCATGACTATTAGACTATCTCCAATAACAAATTTTTAAATGCAAACATATCAAAAACTGTTCTAATAGAGAATATTTGGGTTATATAATTTTTTAGGACATCAATTTAAAAATACCCTCTTTTTTGTTACACATTTTCCAAGTTGGCAAGGGAGAAATATTATTTTGTTTTATTTGAATTTTTTGGCCAATCATTTTATAAGGGCCAAATTTCATCTAGCCACATGAACTTCTACGAACATTTCATCGAGTCTCCTAAACATTTTAATTTTTCAAAAAAGTACTTCTTGAAGTGTATTCTTGCTCCTCTTGAACTTTAAAAAATGTATTTTTCAAAGAATTGGACTTTCATTTGACTTGTAAATGGTCCCTAACATAACGACAAGTTAGTCATATTAAAAATATTAATTTTAAAAAAAAATCATAAAAGTTCATATATATGTCAAGCAACAAATAAAATCAGATTTGCAAGCAATATCTAAAAGTTATGATGCCAATATAAAATTCAATTTTTATTTATAATATTAATTTATATCATTAATTAAAATAAATAAATAAGCCCCCCTCCACCACCTTCTTTATCATCATTATCATCATCACCTTCCCTAGCCATTGCCCATCTAAACCCACTAACAACATTTAGCGGAAAGAGGACCAACTCAATCATCATATTGACGCGCAAAAATCATTTGATTCACCAGTGATTGAGAATGAACAATTAACGATATATCAAGTAACATAAAATAATCTCCAACTAAAATTTAATAACTAGATAAATACATAAGAAAGTCATGTACATTAATTTGACAATTTACATGCATCTACAAGAAATGACCAGATAATCGTAAATTATTGAGGAGCAAAAAATAAAGTTTACTTGTTGGTGATGGTGAAGGCGAAAAGATCAGAGAAGGCAACACCAATTTTTGTTTCTTTTGTTTTCTAATTGGTTGGAATATTTGTTGAAATTACTTAACTCTGTAATAAAATAAAAACAATGCAACCAAGATCAATAAATATATATAAAACTAATTACAATAAAATACATATATATACATATATGTAAGAAACAAGTACTTACATCCTAGCGGAAATCTCCAACTTAATCTTCACTCTACACTTTCAATTCCTGAAGAATGAAAGCATTTAAAATACAACGCTTCTCGCTAGTGCACACCAAGAGGCTGAATCTCAAGGGACAATCAAGTAGAATCGCATTTAACAATTCGACACAAAATGAGTCAAAATTACCCAAAATGCTAGAGAAAGGGAGAAGGGCGGCGGCCTTCTAGGGGAGAGGATGAAAAAATGAAAACTTCTATTTTTCATTTCATCTTTTCCTTATATAAGGTTTTATTTTATCAATAAATTTTGACTCATTTGATAAATAGGTAACTGTTAAGCCGCACCAACTTATTACCAACTTAATAAGTAATTTAACAAGTTACTAATAAGCTTCCTCAAACCCTCAATTGAAATAGCAATTTAATTTGATTCGGTTTTGTCTCAATTTGTATTTTACATTATCAATGTAAAACTCTCGACGAGTATCTCGCTGATTTCTAAATCAACTCCCAATTTAACAATCTCGATGTCGATTTCAATCAACTCCCAATTTAACAATTCGATTTTAATTCCATATACGGAATATAACCTAACGCCATTGCATGTGTGTGTGACCTTCGGCTCAGATAATTAGCGTATAATAATATAATTGACCATTATGATTATTATATCGACATGCACGGTATCAGTAACTGACATACCCCCGATATTATCGTGAGTTCCATTTTAGTACTTGCCACCATTATTATTGAACACTTAGTTTGAGCAATCTCATTTAACTAACACTAGTAAAATGAATTGTTACAACAATTGTCGCAAATGGTACAATTATAGAAATCAAAATACTGATTTCAACACTTACTCTGCCTCGACGTATTACTTTACAATTCCTTTATCCGCGATTCTAGTCATGCCTAAATCCATGTTAAGCCAGACATCATGAAACACCCACCACTTCTTTTACTCGAGCTTAACTCTGACTGTGTACTATGGCATCCTATAAAACAATCAGTCCCAAAACTCAATGAGAGGCCGAGATCTACCTTTTGTATATCAAGGATGGATAAATCCCTTTATCATATATCAACACCAACCGCCATACCACCATGCCACCCAACATATGCCGTTATAATTCCCCTCGCTAAGGCAAAAGGCTGACATAGTCAAATCACACAACCATATAACATAAGTAGTGATACGCAAAGTCTGAAGAATTGTTAAACTTAACAAGCCTACAAACATCATAGACATGCATACATATCTTCTATAATTTTGGCAATGTCAATCCAGTCCTCTCATATGTAAACGATAGCCCATAAGATTGACTTACCTACAAGCCTCATAATCCAATAAAATTGATCATAAATCAATCACTATGCTGGTCATCAAATGCTAGTTGCCCAAAAACCATCACATCTGACCAGGAAAATGGCTATCTCATGTTTTTAGACTTGAAGAGTTGTCAAGGTTACAGGTTGCCTCTCTAGAAACTACAGACTTGCCTTGAGATTTTATTATTTCAATTCACTGTGAAATAATAAATGATTATATGAATGAATTATGCATTCATATAATGTAGTTGACAATTAGATTGTAAACAAGAATTACTTTGTTTAATCAATCGCTTCAACTTCTATTCTAGAAAATGAACTTGTCCACCCGAACCTTGCATCATTCAATTTCTTCTTCAATCTCGTGAAATCAAACCTTGATTTAATCACAGAAGAATATATCAATCCTGTGATGGTTGCTCTAATTCAACACGTGGAACTCTTAAGTCAGATTAAACTTCAGGTCTTTACATACGTAGTGTTTGGAAGTGGCAATGATCAAGCAATCATATCATAATCCCGAATACTACTTGCAAGTAAACTTTTATATCCATCCGCTGTCTCTCAAATATGGAATGCCAAGACTATCTCGAGATAGTCACATATAGCTACGTGCAAAAAAATGGATTTTAAGCCTTTTTCATAAGCTTTGCTTTAAACCTTAACATTACCATTCCGGGTCCGCTTCCTCTCAAATACCCACTAGTTAAGTAACAAGGACAAAACCTCGCTTTGGTATTTCTAGTGACTATTCTGCATTTTGTATGTAGTTCTACCTCGGGTTACAATCGAAGGTTTACAAATACAACTAAAGGTGTGTTAAAACACATCTATCTTATTAAATGCATACAACAATACAAGTTGACTGGTAATGTCATAATACTGAGTCCAAGCTACTTTAGTTTACTCTCCGAGTATACTAGACTTAGCCCCATTAATGAATTGTTTCTCGATTTATAAGTAATTCCACAACTTTCCATGACACTATTCTCTTACATTTAGTTCTAGGAAGATCAATGACATCCATTCCATAGAACTATTTTACCTATATTCTCTTTAAAAGTTATTACAAGTTTATTCCCCACTGCAAATGCTAAGAAATACCTTTAGTAAAACTCCACAATTCATATTAATGAGAATCAGGTTATGTCGGTCGCCACGCATAACAATACGCATCCCTCACGGCATACGGTGAAATCCTAATTCCATGTACAGCCAAATACTATGCAATAGAGTCAACTTCACTCAATCACATGAGAGGTCCTTAATTGTGAGAACTTAATTCCTCTAATAGAGAGTTGCCTTGTCAACGGCAGAATCCTGCTTATCAAGTAGAATTTAATCTATCACATATTTTATTCACCTCAAGCTTCATGACTCACATTATAGTTTAAATATATTATTCCAAGCTTATATTTTATGACTAATATAGCATATGTCACATATATGTAATTGGGCTTATGGATGTACAAGGATCAATTCAGTGCCATACCTTTCAAGAATGTATGAAGATTCTTTTAGTACTCAAACATGAAAAATATTCATGTGTAAATAAGGCTCACTAACCTTCGAGAAATCCCAAGTTCATCTTCACTCTTGACCGCCGATTTCAATCAAAAATATCAAGATGAATATTCAAACTCCATCATACTTATCTCAAGTTTGCACTCGATACACCGAGCATTATATAATTGTTTTCCTTCTTTGTTCTCGCTTGAGACAAATTTTAATAAAATGTCAAGTATGCATCATCACCATCATTACTTAGAACATTCTTTGATCATCTTCCACTTCAACACACGTGTTGCAAATGTGGATAATAAGGAAAATTTGAAATAGATACGCATAGTCAATTAATGAATACATTCAACTTGGTCAAAACCAAACGCTATGGATTCATTATGACTATATGTTCATTTGATAGAATTACGTTTCTTACTTTTGATGAATCACCATCTAGAAAAGTAATAGGGTGAGTTATATACTCTAATTTCGTGTATTCCAATTCCTATTTCACCTGGGATGACCTTAAGTCATCCACTGGAGTATGGCTTATTCATAACATCATGTCTCTTTACATTAGACCTTAACAATGTATCAGGAATTGTCACACAACATTCCTGATATAACTGGAGGTTCTAACACTGGATTGGTGTCTCCCAAGGAGCCATTTGAATGCATTCAAGTCATATATTTAATTCCACTCTTTATACTATAAATTTAAGATAGGCTATATATATACACAAATTGTAATTCTATAGTGTATGGAAATAAATACCGCTTGCCTCCAGCTTGAGTGTACATGATGACATAATCTCAACATTTGACTAAGTTGTTAAATTATGTCTACTTCAAAGTGATACATAACATTAACTTGTTTATTCGAGACGTTTCAAAGTTTATTTTGTCCAACATAACTCTCGAGTCGTCTTCACAACAGCATGACAAATTTTAAAGCAGTTAAATAACTTCAATATGTGAATTTATTTCATTCATTGTGTTTCAACTACATTAAACACAACTTTACTTGTATCACTCAACTAGTGACATATTTAAGGTAGAATGAAAATTACGTTGGTATACAAATTTGAAAGATTTCATCCATCAGATTTCAACTCACAAACACAATTCTTACTTTACGACATCTTAGCAAGTATGCCTTTTAAGATCAGAATGTCTATTTTTGGATTATTTATGTTCATGATACTTAATTCGTAACTTGGATAGTATTTATATGAAAATTCCCATACCTTATCAATTCTCGTAAAGGTATTCATTCAACGATTATATCTCGATTAACTCAGATGTGCTCGCATATTGCATTTTCAACCTTCTCAGATGCGAGCATACAAACTAAACCAAGATTAACGAACCTCCCACTAAGTCTAGTAAGAGTTGACTCCGTTCATCTTGCAAGATTGAACTCGGGTCTTGTTAAAGTCATTTGCCATAAGTATCACTCAATTGTTATTCAAAATATCATGTATAGGTTCAAAGAAAACAGTTTAAAATTTCAACCATTCATGGATGATTTAAACTGTGTTCTCTTATGATGTAGTCACCTATCATTACATAAGAGCTCAATTATCTTTCTTTGTACCTTGTATCGCCACCACTACTATAATGCGTGGCTCGTATCGTCAAAACAACAAAGAAGTTCGCGACCGCGCTTGGGGTAGGAGCACGTTAACGATATTTCTGCTAGTAGGAAAGTTCCGAATGAAGTGTGATGCTAAGTGGAATATGGTAGGGTGAAATTTTCTAATTAGATCAGAAATAAGACATCGAGCGCAGACATGGTGGGATATTGAGCAAATTATCGGAGCTGGGGTGAATAAGTTGTTCGATAAAGCGGTTACTGCTGCGTGAATGACGGCTAACATTATAGTATGGATGATATATATATGCATGTTAAGCTGGAATTATCATGTGGGAAATCGGATGTTGATAAATCATAGTAAGACTAGAAATATACGATAACAAACAGCCTAGGTATATGCTATGGTGTGAAATCGAGATAATTTTATAGCTTTATGGTTACATATTACATGCCGATACTTGATGTCGATATAAATAAAATGATAGGTGCAAGGAAAAAAAACACGATGTTGACTCCATACGACAATGAAACTACGACGGTACGCGAATGGTAAACGAACGATACGGGCGTGACGGTGGTAATGTATCGATGAGTCATGCATGATGCTATATATATATACATACCGGGTATTATATGTGAAGGCTCGTTAAGGTGATGGCACCATACTTGGCGAAGTGGTGTTTGCAAGAGGTATATATGGAGCATTAAACGCGGGGTTATCGCATGATATATAAAAAGTTAGTCAGAGTGCCGAGAAACTCTTAGGTGTATTTAATGTATACGTATACAAGATAATCGCACAACAATTTGATGAGTGGGGTTTTGATAAGAGAATTTACTTGTACATTAATGAATCTGCAGTCAATAACGAAAGTATATGTATTTATTACCAATTATGAGCGGATACGGCCGAGTGGCTCCATGAGTATAATGGATATTGGATTTTGGAGTGGTATTATCAGGTTGATTTATGATATCGATAACATGATAAAATATGAGTTGATAAAGAAGTAATATGGGATACGAGGACGATATCGTAGTCGGGTCAGATGACGCCAAGCATTTATCATGATATGATTAGATCAGGTATCCGGTACTTGCAGTAAGTGTCATTCGGCACGCTGCTTAACGATTTATTTGCAGGGTAGTACGCGATCTCCGAAGTCAATGACTATGTCAGAATGCGGATCGCGACAAGCATGTCATGATATCTCGGTAATAAGACCATATTGAAAGCCGCGAAATGGGACGATAAGAAAAATCGAAAGTTCAAGTAAATTTCGAGGACGAAATTTTATAAAAAGGGTGTAATGAAATAACCTGCCTTTACCAATACATGCCGATAGTATATAAGTTTCTGAGTATTTCTCAGCTTAAATTAAAATTTCAAGTCGTAGTGTTGAGAATTCAACAAATCGGTCAGTTGGTGGTATATTTCGTTTGTAGCGGGACCGAGATAGTATAAATAATTTTGGAATAATATATATCGAGACGGTGCATGGTATGAGTAAGAATATATGCCTCGGGAATAAATAATAAATTAAATTCCGGCTTGATATTTAAGCGCGTGTGTAATTAAACAAAACCGAATCTTAACTTAAATTTCTTCCCCTCTAAATATCCCACCTACCACCACTATCTCCATCCTCATCCAAAACCTTCTTTCTCCCCATCCATGGCCGAAATACTCTCTTCATTTTCCCCCTTTGAAATTTTTTCCATTTCTCTTATCGATTGTCGCCTAAAATCAAGAACAAAGTTGTGGATTTTCTTCTCCTCATCATCTCAATACATCTTAGGTAAGAAAGATCAAATTTTGGAGATATTTCTTGAGTTTCTCAAGAGTTGACTTTATGGATTTTTGTTGACTTTTAGATCTTGAATTTATTATGGTATAGAAATGTTATCTAAGTATCGATGTGGGATTAAGGGGTGATTTTGAGTGATTATTGGGGTTAGAAAAAGTGTGTTGAGGTCTCGATTCTCAATTTTCCTTAAATTAACTTTAAATTGTAATACGAGGTTAGAGGACTTTAATATAGTTGTTTTGGGTATAGAATTATTGGTTTGATATGGATAGTAGACTGGCCGAGAAAGCCTGGGAAAGTTCGTGATAGCATTTAGTGCTCGAATTGAGGCTGTATTTAATGGATTACTAATTGTCACACGATTGTCGATTGATTAGAATGTGCTTAAAGTAAGCGTTGTCAGTACATGACCGAATATTGAGATTTTACGGTTGGCGATTAGAATGTAGTTATGTTGGAATATTAAAAAGTGTATACCAATCTTCATGATGGGATGACAAGGTGGTCAGAAATTTGAATCGTGAGACGTGGTATACTACCTCGGGCTTATATAGATGCTAAGAGAGTGCTATTCTACAAAAGGTAATGTATAATTTCTTGAATAGGAGTTGGGCCCCGATCTAGCACGAGGACCGCCTTTGAGTCATTATTAATCGCTTTTGGGGCTCGAAAGTAGTACAAATCTCACGATGACCTTTCATATATTATGTTATATATTTGCATGTGTTATCTTGGGATTATTCGATATGTGTATTGTGTGATTATGATTGATACTTATAAAATAACTTTGATTTATGATTCATACGATGAAATAATTGAGATTTTGGGTTATATTATGAGATAATTGAGATTATCATTCATATCATGCGATATTAGTGATTATGATTTATATCATGGATATTTGTGAATATGAAGTTAAGTGAGATTCGTGTGTGTGGTCAAAGGCCACAGGTGGCCTGTCAGATGTGTTTGATTGCTTTGTGTGTTATCATGGAAATAAGTATTCTCGACCGAGTGCTCAAAGTGCTGTGTGCATATCAAGTGGGTCAGCCCCATGGATTCGGAGGTTTGTGTGATATGCACATCAAGGGGTGTAGCCTCGGTCGGGAGGATGGAGGTGGAGGCCCTATCTGATTATGTGTGGAGGTGGATTCCTCATATGTGTATTATTTGAGGCGATTCCTCATGTGTGCATGGTCGGGAGGTGATTCCCTCATGTATGTGTGTGTGTATTATTCCGAGTCGATTCCTCACAAGGTATTATTCTATGCGACCTCATTCACGCCTTCTATGAGGTCGAAACTCTTTTCCCTTGAATGAATATGCGTTTATTTACATTTATAAGCCTGGGGCTTTTGCATGTGATTATAAACATCGTATAAGAGGATTCTACGTGAGCTGTGGACTGTTATTCCATTGTGTGGGCCTCAAGTCATGCATGTGTTATTATGGCTATTTATATAAGTATGAATATGTATATGTGGGGGGACCAAATCTGGGTGGTATTTGTATTCACTCAAATTTTAATAGCCTTTAATTTCTACGGCGGGTGTTTTATGCCCAGGTTCCCCAAGAGGTCGATCGCTGAGGTCGGCTGAGAAGTCGCACTGATAGGGCCGCGCATTGAAGGATCGTGGGATTTAGGCGGTGGTGGCATATGAATTCCTCATCACCATTTCCCTTTGTTGCTCCATTTGGTATATTGTTGTGACTTGGGCATTTATTTCATTGAGGGTCTCGTTGTCATACTTTCCCTCTATGTTGTATTTTGACTCTTGTGTATCTTTGAGTTGTATAATTATGTGAAATTTGTATTACGTCAGTTTCAGTTGCTTTATCAGAGATATTGCCGTTACCACCAATACGGACAAAAGTTTATTTTTATTATTATTAATGTCAAATGAAGTCTTTATGTTGTCATCCATCGATCGGTGACTCGTGTACAGTTGTCACTTAATTTAACTCCGTGGCGGCCGACCAAAGGCGGGTCGCTACAATCTTGCACGTAGCTTAGGCTTCAGCTTTCTCGTGGTGTCCTCAAAGGCTGCTACGGCTTCCAGCGAAGATGGTCACGTGGTTGTTGCTGATATTCGAAGTCTTCATGTGAGTTCGAATTTCTCTTCGCCGATCGTCAATCGCTATGATGCCACCTCGAAAAGATTTTCGTCAACTACGCGGTGAAGACCGTAGGTGCTGCTGAGATGGACGGTATTTTGTTGTTACGCGTTTACATAGGATCTTCGAGGCGTTAAGAAATTTGATGAATACACATCGCGATGTTTATTTGATAACGGTTCCTATCAAGTCAGTAGATTTTTATTTTTCACTCCTGGGATGAAATACTAGTTATGCAGGACGGAACTCAAGGTAGAAAATTTTGGAAACGAGACATTAAGATATGGATGGTTATTGGAATTTTATCGGGGAGAAAGCGAGATATCAAAAGATGTCGAAAGGAATCTATAATGCTGATTTGGAATTGTTTGGTGGGTCGATGTTTCTTATGCGTAAATCTAAGAAATTGCTAAGGGTAACTGCGATCGTGGTATAAGATTGTTAATCCAGATGCGTGAAGTTAAATCGTGCGAAATAATTGGTGGAAGAGTGTTAAGTGATAATTATGATAGTTGACCCAAAGATTGGGTATGTAGGAATTAATTTAGTTGACGTATCGACGGACCACTCATGAAGTTACGGCGGTAAGTTAATGAATCTTGTTGTCCGATGTGGGGTATGAATATGAGAGGTGCAAGAGAAGTTAATGCAGTTGTCGTGAATAGGGTTGATATTGAAAATTCTATTTCGATGGATACTTGGCGAATCGAGAGGATAAGCTAAATGGAAATTTTTTTCACAGAAATCGTTGTTACGATTACTGACAGCGAGGTTACTCCATCATCTAGATGTATCGAATATGTCGTACATCTCAAATATTGGAAAATTGGTATCGTGGAATTAAGTATCCGAGTACTCTATTAGTGGATAATGGTTGATTTAATGTAACTGAATGCATTGGGACAAAAGCATGAATATTTTAGTTTTTGATTGTCATTTTGAAGTTCTAAGTTTCTTAAGTTGTGAATTGTTGTTGGAGAATAAAGTGGAAAAAAAATGAAAATTTTTGGACTGGAGAAAGAAAAGATGTTTAGTAGTACTTCATTAATAAAACTTTTAGATCGATACATAGTGTTGAATAATTTTGTGAAATAAGGATCTTTTAGTGGAATTTGGATATATTATTTAAAAGCCTAATGATAGCCAGTGGAATTTTGGAAATTTCATAACATGATCGAGATTAGGTTGAAACGCAGATTGGTGGTTGTTAATGTAATGACGGTTGGTATAATCTATCATGATTTAAATGTGAAGACGAATGTAACTGTATTTATATGAGTATATAGGTCAGCGTAGGATAATGGGAGTTGTACTGTGCATGAATTGAAGCGGAGAAAGTATGAAATTAAGATATAAATTTGATAATAATAGTTGGAACATCAAAGATTTAATTAAGGGTGCAATTTGGTCGTCGAGTAGCTATGAAAGCATACGAGAAAGAATGATGATTTCTTCAAGCATTTGAGTATATTGTATGTAATTATATATAAATCTAATAATGTTGATTTTGGGGGAAAATTTGGAATTTTTGGTTAGATGAGTTGAGTAGAGAAAGAAAGAGTGTGAATCTCATAAATTATGGTTGTCGTATTTAAGCGTTAAGTGTTAAAAGCGTTAAATGAATCAAAGGTACGATTCGTTCTTTCATCGTGAATGAGACTACGAAAATTCAAGGTGATAAGGAGAGTAAAATGTTTGGCTATTAAGTAACGTTTTCCCCAAGACAGGCGATAATCTGTGTGTTTCATCTGTAAAGGTCAGATAAATTTTTCAAGGATGAATGAGGTTATAAGCCGAATTCTCGTGAATTATAAGATTTGAAATACCGATCAAGCCGAGAAAGCTGGACTAACAAGAAGAAAATCGGTGGGAATCTAGTAACGGAATATCAATGAATCTTGGTATCTCACTTATAAGAGAAATAATTTACGGTTAATGATTCTGGGTCATAAATGAAAATTGTTGTTTCAAAGGATAATAATAGGAAAACTAACGATGGTGATGCGCTAATGTTAGTTCTGTACGGATTTGAATTAATGGACTACCGAGTGTAGACGATGGGGTGACAAGTTCCGAAGGGACAAATGAGTATTAACAAGCGCTGGGTAGAATATACGCAAGGTACACATAATTCAGAGCATAGTTTCGAGACGAGCTCATCATAGGTATACCGCGAGACTCGTAGTTTTGAGGTGTATCAGGGCTTCTGAGAACAATTGGTATCATGAGAGGAAGAAGAGAGAGGTCGCCGAATCTACAACTCTAGAGGATAATCGAAAAAAAAAAAAATTTATACTTATGACTGGGTGACGGATCTGGGAGAAATCCTTAATAAGAATAATAATTGAATTGTTACAAGTAGATCTACAAGTTTTCTCCTCTCGTAAGATTGAATCATTGGCGTGGAAGTCATGGGTACAAAGTTTATGTGGAGCAAATTATAAGATTCCGTGGATTTTGTAATGGCCAGCGAGGACGCTGAAGCCGCATGTTAAACGTTGTTTGTGGGTGCAAGCACACAAAGCGAGGTCGATGTCAATTAGAATACAACAAAGGGAATTCATGAATTCAAGGACAAATAGGTGTAATGTTATGTGTCGATTCGGTATAAGCCTTATCGGAAAGTAGTGACTATTGTGGATGAGGATATAAGATGTATCAATAAGCACTGTAGCTTAACAGAGATGATAATTCTTAAGTAAAGAGGAAAGTTGCTCACGGTAATACTAACTTCCAAGCCGTTGTTAGATGGCAATTCATCGTAGCTAGGTCAAGAGGTGCTGAGCCCCATTATCAATAAACGAGACTAGAGGAAAGTGAAAAAATGACTTCTAATGAGCAACAAGAACTCCGAGTGGGAAGAATGGAAATTATATGCATCGCTACTGCAGAATAAGTTTCTATATGTTAAATTACTTAAGCAACACATAATATAGCTAAGTGAATGTGAATTAGGATTCATAAAGTACTACATGTGAGAAGGAGGATTAAAAGGAAGGTGAAGTCGTCACTGCTAATGTCTAATACTTGGGGTAAAAGACGTTAACGATACTATAGTAGGAAAGTTCGTAATGAAGTCAGGATAAGTGGAATATGGTAGGGTGAAATTTTCAATTAGACTAGAAAATAAGACACCGGGAGTGATTATGCGGTAAGGACATATTGAAGCAGCTATTGGAGCTAAGTAATAAGTTGTTCGATAAAGGGTTATCAAGGCGCTGGAAGTAATGATCGTTAACATCAGTGCTGATGATATGGTATATGCATGTTGTTGGAATTATCAAGGGGAAATCGATGTTGATAAATCATAGTAAGACTAGAAATATATGAATACAATAAAGGAGCCTAGGGTATATATGCTATGGTGAAATCGAGATAATGATAGCTTTATTATGGTTACATATTACGGTACGATACGATGTTTATATAAATAAAATGATAGGTAAGGGGAAAAACACGATGTTGACCTATACGACAATGAAATCATGATGGTATGCGAATGGTAAATGAACGTATATGAAGTGTATGGTGGTACGTATCGATGGAGTGGCTACGTGACGCTATATATATACATACCCGGCAGACATATGTGAAGGTCTGTTAAGGTGATATAACTATACTATGAAGTGGTGTTTTAAGAGTGTATATATGTGGGAGCATTACTTAAATGGTAAGTTATCGGTGATGTATTATATGTTAGTTGCAGCCAGGAGAAACCTTAGGTATTTATCGTATACGGATACCAAGACAATCGGTAATAAATAATTTGACGAGCAGGGTTTTGATAAGAGAATTTACTTGCACATTAATGAATCAGAAGTCAATAACCAGGGTGATACGATGATACCTAATTATGAGCGGATACGGCCGATATCGGGTGTGATATGGATATTGATTTTGAGTGGTATTATCGTGGTTAATTTTATGATATCGATAACATGATAAAAATAATGCAGTTGATAGGCGCTGGGTGTAATATGGGATAACAGAGGACGTGAGCATCGTAGTCAATGGGCCGTATGACGGCATGACCGCGATATGATTAATAGATTGTGTAATATCCAGTTGTAGTAAGTAATATCTGCCAGTGGTATCGCTAATGTATTTACGAGGTAAAGACGCGATCTCCGCCAAGTCAATGACTATGTCAGGGAGAATGCGATCAGCGACAAGATGTCATGATATTCGCCGTAATAAGACCATATTGAAAGGCGCAGTTGGGACGATAAGAAAATCGGAGTCTTAAGTAAATTTCGGCGGACGAAATTTTATAAGGTGGGTGGTGAATGAAATAACCTGCTTCCTTACCAATATTATAATGATAGTATATAAGTTTCTATGAGTATTTCTCAAAGCGAAATTAAAAATTTCAAGTTGAGTAGTGTGAGAATTCAACAAATCGTCGGTTGGTGGTATATTTCGCTTGTGGTGGACCCGGAGATAGTATAAATACTTGGAATAATATCGTATATATATCGAGACGAAAATGGTATTTAGCAAGAATATATGCCTTCGAATAATACAACGGAAATCGGTTTCAAGTGATATTTAAGTGCGGAAGGTGTAGAATTAACCGAAACCGAACGGAACTTAAATTTCTTCCCCTCTAAATATCCCACCTACCACCACTATCTCCATCCTCATCCAAAACCATCTTTCTCCCCCTCCTTGGCCGAAATGCTCTCTCCATCCCCCCTTTGAAATTTTTTTCCATTTCTCTCATCGATTGTCGCCTAAAATCAAGAACAAAGTTGTGGATTTTCTTCTCCTCATCATCCTCATCACATCTAGGTAAGAAAGATCAAATCTTTTGAGATATTTCTTGAGTTTTTGAAGAGTTGACTTTTATGTAATTTCGTTGACTTTTAGATCTTCAATTTATTATGGTATAGAAATGTTATCTGAGTATCGGTGATGTGATTAATGTGATTTTGAGTGATTATTGGGGTTAGAAAGTGGTGTGTTGAGGGTTGACTTTTATTGACTTTTCTTAAATTAACTTAAATTGTAATACGAGGTTGTAGACTTTAATATAGTTGTTTTGGGGGTATAGAATTATTGGTTTGGATATGGATAGGCAGTAGATCGGGTTGAGAAAGTTTGGGGAAAGTCTGCATGCTATTTAGTGTTCGAATCGAGGTCAGATGAATGTGATTAATTACCCTGTCAATCGATTGTCGGATTACTAGAATGTGCTTAAAGTGTTATTGTTGGGGTAAGGCGACACCGAATATTGAGATTTTACGGGGTTGGCGATTAGGGAATGTAGTTATGTTGAATATTAAGTGTATACCAACTTTGTGACAGATTTATCGCTAAGTGGTTGTAAATTTGAATCGTGAGACGCGGTATAACACTCGGGTTTATATAGATGCTAAGAGAGGTTATTCTAGCAATACGTAACTGAACGAAGTACAACAG
>JADFUC010001305.1:0-116204 GCA_019722365.1 Lithospermum erythrorhizon | reverse complement strand
CCACATCAGTATCCCGTGCCTCCCGATGAGTAACGGTGCATGAACTGGCCTGAGCCGCCCGCCAGCCGCTACTCCACGGCACTCCTCTCCGAGGTCCTCCAGCTCCGCATCTCAGCCCCCACGGCTCCCCGAATCAACCACCACGGGACTTCAGAACGCTTCTCCTCTCGCGTGATCGAACCGCATGGTGTACTAGCACCTCCCTCTCTGAAAGACTGGGGCAATCCTTCACCGTACGTCCCCGGCCGGGCTGCATCGATAACATGTGACCACCCTCTCCGGTAATCCCCGTCAGCTCGCGCCCGGACCGACCACAACGGTAATAACTCATACCTCCCCCCGAACCCCGAATAACCACTCGAACCCGCCGGATTCGCAGCGCCACCGCCAAGCAGGCGGAGCGCGGAATAACTCGTATGTAACTACCGAGCACCGGCACTCGCCTGTGACGACTTTTGTCGTCCGTCTCTCCTCCGAACTCAAGCACTAGTAGCCTACCGAACCGAAAGTCTCAGCCGACCTCGATCCACTCACCTCTCGCTCTACTAACTCCATTCCCATCTTCGTACGCATTCCTCACCGCACGGAAACTAGTAAAACCATCAAGAGATCTCATGACGATCTCCCACGCCAACTCCATCCTCGAACTCCAGCGATCCTCTTCGCCTACCGATAAACATCGGGGCGCCGGCACATATCACCGAATCGGCTCTCGATTCTCCACCGACCTCGAACCTCGCCGAATCGCCTCTCTCCAAGGTCGCCAGCTGGTCTCCAACCAATAGTTCTCCCGAAAAGCTCAACAAATCGCCTCAGAAACAAGAATCTTCTCTCTCACACAAGGACGCACTGTGTTCTCCCACCATTACTGGCACTCTCAAGTCTATAAGTAGACAACTTCACTCTATCTCGCCTCCAATATCCCCATCGGCTCAAAATGGACTTCATGTCCCGGATGAACTCAATAGCTCAAGCCTTCCGCGAGCCCCCCTGAAATTCGGAGGATCTTCAAACCGGGTCAAACAACTTACTCGAATTCGACTGCTCACCCACCTCGAAAGAGATTACACTTCACGAGGTCTACCTCCTCCTCCCTCAACATGCTCGTAAGAACGTGACTGACCCCCGGGCCGGTCCACGCCTACTCATCGACGCCCATATTAATCTACCACTGCCTCCTCCGGCCTACCCCAAGACCTCTCGGCCACCCTTCCACGAACTCGCAGATCCTCTATAGTCTACGCAACAAAAGCAACAAGTGACTTTACTTTAACAAAAGTGAGATCACTGGCCAAATCCACCTTCAACGAAAATAAGTCACACACAACCACATTGTATAAACCAAGTAATCAAACCCAGTTCGATACTCAAAATTGTAATGATTCCGCCCCAGGTCGTGGCCGCCCGAGGTGAGAATCATTATAATCCGAACAATTAGCCAATTAAACCGATGGATCTAATTTTGCTTTAAAAACTACTGCTTCATCCAAAATTTGATTTTTCCATTAATATTCTCAAAATAATAATGCTTTAAAATTTTACAAATCCATCAGTACATTCAAACTTTCAACTAAATACCATATATATACAAATATATCCTAAAAGACAAGAATGCCGGCAAGGCTAAGCAACGGAGAATAAATACTGTATCTTTAATACAAAATAACTGGCCGACAAGACTAAAGTTTGAAAATAGTACAACTAGTAATATAACATTCTACTATAATATTCTACTATATATATCATCTCATATTTATACTCCCAAATAACCCAACGAAAATCCCATTATTATAACCTTTATTCCAACTTAAGCAACTTTCCATTTTAAATTATCACCCCACTTACTAGTTTCAAAAGCCCTAACGCTCCGCTATTAACAACTAATCATCACCTTCTAACCATCTTTAACCTCAAACTCAATTAATCACTCAACTTACAAAACCCATTTTATCCGAACATTCTCTAATCGCCTAAAATCACAACCTACACTCTCAAACAACCCTAATAAAAGTCCAAGAGTACACTTCTACCATAACAGCACCATTTAGAAAAGTCAACAAATGTCAACAAAAGTCAACTATAATCCCCGACAATTTCAACCCCATAAATCGATTATTATCAATTCTTATACGATAATCTAAGCCTGGGGATAAATGATTCTATGACATTATAAATGTCAAAGCTCAAGGTCAACTCAATATAACAAAAGTCAACATCCTCAAAAGTCAAGAAATACTCCAAAAGATTCAAACTTTCTTACCTTAAAACGTAGAGGATGACTCGGGAAACTCTCCAAGAAATTGTGGCGACCTGCCTCATAAAACGAGGGAAGAAATGGAAGAAAATTTTCAAGGAATTCGGGGAGGGGATTTGCCATTCAAGCATTTGTTAAGTTAAGACGATAGTGATAATAACTGCTTAACGGATAACTATGAAAGGCCCTAACGGGAGTCCGTGCAAATATTCTCAAGAATCGCATGAAGCCTGCTCGGTTTTCGTTTAGTTTCTCGCCCCCTGTTTAATAACAATAACTCTAACATAAATTTAACTCTCACCCCAAACAATACAATAACGCCATACCTAACGGGCTATTGCTACCACCCACCTAATAAAAATTTCGCCCAGAAATTTCCCAACTCAACAACTAAGAGAAAGACTACGTAAACAACTCAAGGTCATAAAACACATAAACAAAAACAACTTATTCCCCCGACGCCAAGAAATAAGGGTAACGGCCTCATATCACACTGCTCCCTACGCCACTCCTCTACGCTACCGATTCCTCCATAACACCCTCACCAAGGCCACCTCACTTAGCGTCCCTCAATACCTTTCCTCCGATCAAGAATCCTCACGGCTTTCTCCTCAACGCTGGTGATCCTCTTCAAGCTCCACCGGCACCGAGCTAAGAATACGCGATCATCCGGAATATTCCTCGTGCACAACACATGGAATACATTGTGAATCCTGGCTCAACTCCGCAGAGGCCCAGCTAAACGGTAAAGCTCTGACGGGTCCCACTCTCGCCAAGATCTTAAACGGTCCAATATAACGGGACTCAACTACTCCTTTCCTCCCAAACCGTGACATTCCCTTCCATGGCGATATCCTCAAAAACACATGATCTCCAACTTCGGCGAGACGTTTTACCCATGACGACAAGATATTTCGCTTTCTTGTCTGTCCTGCGCTATCCTCAGGTTTTGCTGTATCAACTTGATCCTCTCCACCGAACTCTCAACTAACTCGGAACCATAAACTTTCCTCTCTCCCACTTCGTTCCAACAGACTGGAGTCCGACACTTCCGCCCATACAACGCCTCAAATGGAGCCATCTGGATACTAGCATGAAAACTGTTGTTATACGCGAACTCCATCTTAGGCAACTCGTCATCCCAACTCCCTGAGAAACTCAGAACACAAGCCCGAAGCATATCCTCCAAAGTCTGGATTGTTCTCTCAGATTGCCCATCTGTCTGGGGATGAAAAGATGTACTCAACTCCACTCTAGTCCAACGCCTCCGGAAACCCCCTCTAGAATCTCGAGGTAAATTCCTCGTGATCGCGGTCCGAATGATCGACATTGACCCTACGCAGCCTCACAATCCGACAACATATCTTCGCTAACCTCTCCGGTCCATCAAGATCTTAATAGGTAAGAAGAGTCACTGACAGCCTCTATCCACAATCACCAGATCCCATCATTCCGCCTCAATCACCTAGAAGACCGAATACAAAGTCCATGGTAATACCTCCCCATGTCCACCATGAATGTGAAGAGTTGAAGAATCCTAATGGATATCTATATGTTTCACCACCGACAAACCAAAACATTTCGCCACGAACTCAAAGAATTTCTCTTCATTTCCGCCACTAACCTCAAGTCCCTCACATTCAGGTTACCAGGACGCATGCTAGCAAGCATTACAGCCCTGGCCAAGCACCCTTTCTTCAACTCATCCGAATCCGTACACATAACCTCCCATCCATCCTCGAGCTCCACTCTCGCTAACGGTAAATCCTCTCTCAAGGCCGGGTAGTACTTCTCTCAGACTTTCGTGATTAGTGAAAATTGACATCTAACCCCACAAGTAATGCCTCCACAACTTCAACGCAAAATAATCGTTGCCAACTCTGTAGACATGGATCGGGTAGCCTCACACCTCAACCGCCGAGAAGATAAGAAATCACTCTCCCATTCTCAGATCAACACACGCCCAACCCCTCGTACGAAGCATCATTAGATCACAAAACCCTCGACCCGGAAGCTAAAACCGCGCAAGAGTCAACTTGCCTTCAACTCCTCAAACACCTCTCACAATCCTCATCCCAAATAAAGAACTCCCTTCCGGGTCAACCGTCATCTGAGTCGCAATCAATGAGAAAACTCATAAACCTCCCTGCACACCACCAAACCCAAGAAACTTCCCTCACCTCGGTCACACTCGAACGTCAGCCCCACTACCACGCCTCCACCTCTCGAGGGTCCACACAAATACCTTCACCGGATACAATACGGCCCAAGAACTGCATTTTCTCCAAACTGCACTACATTTGCTAAAGTTACAGACAATTGGTGCCGCCTCAAAGTCTCCAACACAATCAAGAAGTGTCTCTCGTGCTCCTCCCGAATCACTGAGTAGATATCAATAAAACAAAATCACAAATTTATCCAAGAACTCCCCAAACACCCGTTCATTAAATCCATGAACGTTGCCGGTGCATTAGTCAACCTAAACGGCATTACCATAAACTCATAAGGCCTATACCTCGATCGAAAGGCCGATTTCGAATATCACCCTCCTTAATCTTCGATCAGTACCTGTGATCTCAAATCAATTCTAAAAATACTGCACTCTCAACCGATCAAATAAATCATCTATCCTCGGCAACGGGTAACGGTTCTTGATGGTTACTTTATTCAACCGCTCAGATCGATACACAACCTCGCCGTACTTCATATTCCTTTTTTCACAAATGTAACCGTGCACCCCTACTGGAGAAACACTTGGCCTCGACAAACCCTTATCAAGTAGTTCCCGCAGAATCGAAGTCTTCAAATCTCTCTAACTCGCTTGGAGCCATTCTATAATGGCAATAGAAATCGGTGCCGACCCGAAACTACTAATCCAAACTCCACTTCTCTCCTCAAAGTAAAAGCCCGCACCTCCTGAAAACATCGACATACTCACGAACAACTCGCATATCCTCTAACCCGTTTCCTCCTCTCTCCAAGCTCCATCACACAAATTTTATACCCAAAGACAACCTTTCTTCATCAACCAACTGCCTCCAAAGGCTTAAATAAAACTTGATGGCACAATCTTCCTATCTCCCTTAAACACAACACGATCTACCCGACTAGCAAAAGAATCTCCTCATGCTGATCTTCAATTTTGGCGATGTCTCCCCAACCAAATTCATTCCCAAAGATAAGATCAAATCTACCAATTCAAACGGAAGTAGATCCACAACTAACAATTGATCACTCACTCTTAAGGGACAATCTCTATATACATGTCTAACCTCAACCGACCTCCGATTGTGTCATAATATTAAGGGGAACAAGTAAAGACTCCCGACATAAAGGTAAAATATCCACAAAACTCCGGAAATAAAAGAATGAGTAGCCCTTAATCAAAAAGTACTCTAGCCTCTCAGATCAACAACAACAAGGTAATTCTGCCACGACCCTCGAGTGTCTAATGCCTCCCGCTGAGCCGATTTGCATCGATCCGCCTCTCAACACCGCTTGGTCGCCACTCCGCCAAGGCCTCCCCCTCGGGGTACTTCCAACTCGCGACTCGACCTCCACGACTCCAAATCATCCTTTCCCGCTCCCTGGTACCCTCTCACAGATCAAGGCCGGTGAAGATGTACTAGTTCGCCTAATTCGAATACTGAGGACAATCTCTCGCTATGTGTCCAGACTGCTGACATCGGAAGCAAATCATCTCTCTCTCCCGACAATCCTGCATCCTATGGCCCATCTGCCCACAACGAAAACATCGAATGCCGCTCGGAACCCTGGTGACACCCCTCTGAGATCCACCAGATCTGACAGACATACCCGGTAAAAAGAAGGTCAGACTGCTCGGGCGAACAGTGCACTGAACGACTGACGGATCAGACGGCTGAAAGTCCTCCTTCCTGAACCTCGAACTGCATGATCCAATCGGGTATCGATTTCCACTTCGTCAGACCCCTCTTCGAATCTCTCTCGCCTCAGTTCGCCAACTCCATCTCTACTTTCAATGCAACATTCCTCAACTCATGGAAACTGGTGAAAGTCATCATGATATACGGTGGAAAATCTCCATATCAACTCCATCTCGAACTGCGGAATTCTCCGCTCCTCACGGTACCAAGACAAGACATAACTCACTAAACCCACTCGCATCTCCACGTATCGATCACCTGAAATAACAAAACTGATCCCTCTCCAAAGCATCCATGTAGGTACTCATAGAATAATTTTCTCTCAACAACGCTACAAAGTCAGCCTCCCAAGTCACCCGATTCCCCTAGAGTCGAGATAGTCGTGAGGTTACCCCACTAATCGCGAAGACCCTCATGCAGCCCGTAGTGTTGAGCAACTCCGACCACCACCTCAATACCCATGGGCTCAAAAATGGTCTCCAAATCTCTAATAAACTCAATGGCATCAATCGGTGAACCCACCCCAAGAAACTTTGGGGGATCTCTCCTCAGGAAACGGTCAAAAAGCTTACTCTGAGCATCAGCCTCCCGCTGGACTGCCACCTGCGCGTGTCCCAAATCCTCCTCAACCTGCACCTCATCCCCAGCAACAGAGTCAACTGGAACATCGTGGCCCCCCTGGCGCCGGGACCATCATCAACCCCAATAATCGTACCAACGACGGATAACGATAAAAAAATAAGTTCATTTAACATCAACAATGTGTTTTACAACTGACGCATAATAATTATTAAGTACAACAAAAACTCCAAAGAAGTATAAAAGTATGACTGGCTGAGGTTCAAGCCACTATCGCCACCTCCGCGGGTACGCTTCATTTCTACTAACGTGAGATCTCAGTTATCCTTCAGAACAACCTAGCATAAAACGCCCGCCCATAGGAAAATAGGAGTCACCTAGGAAGTTTGAGTGAATACAAATATCACGTGGTTAACCCACCTTATTGCATAAACAAGGATAATTCAAGACCCTCACTATTTAACGACTATCCACCTCAAGAGTTATATTTTTATACGCTTACTCTCACCACAATATAAATCTTTTCAAAATGGCTTTCAACTAACACCGATAAACTCACACCACGCCAACAACTTACTCAATAAAGACAACCTTAATCACAAAGAGAGATATCTTTTCTATTTGTTATCTTTCTATGATAAGAAATTTCCTATTACAATATATAATCTTAAACATAAATAACTCAAACATATATCTCAACATCTCATAATATACATACACAACTCAACTACTTATCTTTAGTTCACCTTAAAGTGCTACTCCCGATTATAGTCATACACCTCCTATGACATCTAAATGTTTCTGCGTTAATCTTCCAACTCGCTTTCATGTTCTTAATACAACCGAGCAATGTATGTCTTAAATCAAGATAACTTAAGTATGAAATTATCTCCTCAAATTCTTCATTTAACATACGGAACTTATTTACCTCTACTTATCAACGCTGTTAATTCATAACTTATATACTAACACACGGAATCCAATTCTTTCAATTATATATAAATATCATCAACATCATCGATAGATTAGCAATTTAACTTCGGTTTATAATTTCTACCTGTTCTCATTCAAAAGGCATTCCTCCATTAACCAACCTTATATATATAATAAATATATCTCAAAAAAAACATTAATGCCGGGTAATGCTACAACCGAGAGTAATACCAGATCCTCATCACAAAATAATTGCCGACAAGTGCCAAAGTCCGAAACGAAATACAACAATCAAGACACTGCTGACAAAGACAACAAAATTAGATCAGAATGATATCGTAGTCAAATATGAATAAACATGCATATACCCAAGACTACCTAATAAGGCCATATCATGTCAAGATATAATACCAAGTCTCAATAAGACACACAATCATCCGTAATAAAATCAGACTCAACAACGACTATAACTCTAGTCATCAAACCATCTATCTCTCATATCCCCACAACTAAGGCTCAACCTCTAATTAAGCATATGCTCAATCCGCCTACCCGCAGGAACGGACCAATCGATAATCACACCAAGACTTATACCGGCAAGATAAGTGCCAAACCAAGACTTATACCGGGAGTATAAGGCCAAACCGCAGCATCTTTATACACTAAGTATAAGGCCAACCGCACTTATACACTAAGTATAAGGCCAACCGCACTTATACACTAAGTATAAGGCCAACCGTACTTATACACTAAGTATAAGGCCAACCGTACTTATACACTAAGTATAAGGCCAACCGCACTTATACACTAAGTATATGCCACACAATACATATCCTCAAGTAAGGAAGGAGAGTCACCCCTAACCCCCTAATCATCCCAACTATAGGGTCATATCCTAAAACTCAAGTCACCTCAATGTCACACATAATTCCGACCAACACCTCTCAATAACCAACTACTCTACTCCCAAACAATACCCAAGCACACAGCCAAACATCTCACAATCATAAAGCAATCACAAATCACGACAAGGCCAGAATACCAAAAGTGACTACAAGGCCACAGAATATAATAATGCCGACAAGGCCACGTAAATACAATGACAAGTGCCATTTAAATACAATGACAAGGCCATAGACCTAAATGCCGATTGCCACAGTAACACAAGAATAAGTCGAGTTCAAGCTATTACTTACCTCAAGTAAATCTTCAACGCCTACGTAAATACAATTGCATAATCATATCTGGGTCACACAAATGAATCACACATACCGTATAACCATTACATGTATATCATGCTCATATAATCATACTACACTGACATGTATATCATTCTCACATAATCATACCACAATGACATGTATACCATTCTCACATAATCATACCACAATGACATGTTCACACAATTTAAAGTACGCATTACAAGACCCGAGATAAGACTCACCTGCTGAAGAATAAGAAACGTCCCGTCTAATCGATCCAAGTGTCTTTCCCACGTTCCGCGTCTAATCAAAACACCCGAAAATATAATTACTACTCACAACAATTTTAACCCTTATCTTAATTCAATTCCTGACTTTTCAACCCATTTTAGTTACAAATTAACAACTTAAGCATGGGGATTGCTACTTTATGTTTCAAGACTATTAAATGACGACTTCAACTATTCCGAGTAAATCCCATAATCGGTCAACACCTTAACAAAATATCAACATTTTCAACCAATTTCAATCGACCCAATATATCAACTTTCCAACTAAACTCATTTCTAACAACCTCAACTCTGCAAAGCCTGCTTACTACTCCAAAATCTAATAAACTAATTTCAACATATATTCCTCCTCCAACAACTTATAAATCATAATTTCTACCTCTGTAATCACAATAAAGTGTCCAATAATTATTTATATATTCTCAACAACATTTTAGAAAAATTCAACTCCAAATCAACTCGAAGTCAACTCAACTATAACAACACTTTCTACCCTAAATATCGACATCATCAACACTTATATTATAATCTAAGCCTAAACAATACTATATTCAATAATATCTCATAAAACCGAAGTCAACCCAAAATTCCAAAAAGTCAACGGCCCTAAAAACGTCCGAAATTTCACATTAAACACGTAATTTCAACTCAAGAATAACTAATTTAGAACCCAAGAATCGATTGGAGCAATAAAATTCGAAATACAAAAAGTCAACGAAAAGTCAACTCTAAGCATCTCCCAAAATATCTTCAACAAGATCGGACCTTTTTACCTTGAAACGTAGAGGACGATGAGGGAGCTTCCAAAAATTTGAGGTCCAAAGCTCGCAAGATGGAAGAGAAATCGAAAAAACAGCGGGGAGTAAGGAGAATCGATCGGCAAATATGTAGGTGGGTGGAACGGTGGAAACGGGTCATGGCGGCTCGGGCCCATTGATGATTAGCATGGGTTGGCCCAATAGTCCAACCGGTGGAAACCCGAACATTTTAATTCGATCGATACCTCTCTCTGTTTTAACTTATCTCGACAACCAACTTCCAAAACATCAACAATTCTCCACTCAATTTATATTACCACCCAACTAATATCATTCTATCCGATTACAACTTTAAAATTTTAAGATACCTAAATGTACTACTAACTCTAATCGATTCGTTGTATTTCCACCATTCAACTTCGAAATTTTGATTTCTCCTCCGAATACTCTACCGAGCAACTAGTATACCAATATAGTAATATTAGTACGAAACGGGTTATTACAATCTACCCACCTTATAAAATTGGCCCCTCGAATTTACTAAAACTCGCTGCCACAATCCTCCCCCTTCAATACTTCTTATTATCTAATATCAGAATATCTTTTATTTTAGACATCTATTCAAATTTTTACCAACCCAAATTTACACTCACACTTTATATGACCTCAAATTAGTGTCACCCCCATAACAATTACTAAGACTACAACCCCAACACCAAATTTCACTATCATTGTTGTTAATAATTTCACCAAACCACAACTAACATTACTTGTTGATTTATGTCCTTATGGCTTTTATACCTCACGAAATCTTATGATTTATTCAACATGCAATTTGCGTAACACTTCACACCCTAATTTAATCTTATCGGCCTATTCGCCAATCCTCTCATAATACTCCAATCGTAACATTTAATAAACTTCGATTCAACTCCTGCAATCACAATCAACATCATAAATTCCTAAGCTCCCACAAGGTTTATAACTCCATAAGTCCTCTTTGTTTAATTCTCCACTATTATAAGTCCATTTATCCACTACGAGCTGATTAGTACAGCATGTATTCTCTTTCCGTACTACTAGATGCATTATCAACTCATCACCTAAATATTCCACTCAACCTAAAAGACAATCTCTTTATCATTCACCGAGATTAAACTTGCATTCTTTTCATGTTATTACAATGACTTACCTCTTCCCTTATCCTCTCACGTCCATATTCCATAACAACGAATATTATTTATTATTATTTCCACAATATTATTTATCTCCAATTACTCCAAGTATACAAGACTAAATCTTTATTGTTTTAAAGATCATCTACACCACGATCAAATGCTAATCCTATACAGTCACCAAATCCTCCTCAACTAACCTTTTAATAATTTTAGGTCTAGCTACAATTGTACCAACTTTTCAACAACTTCAAATTCACACTGTGGAACCCCTTTTAATAACTTCCGATATAAATTGCTCCTCCCAGAATTTCAAACATATTCCTCCACTTTATTTCCAAAGGTTTGAACTTAGGTTTACATCCAAGAATAATCATTACTATCATAAAAAAAATAAACCCACCAACCACCAACTTTTATTTAAACTTTCTTAACGGATCAACTTAAAAACTATTTTATTCAAATTGATTTGTATCTACTCCTAACTTACCATTTCGATCAAACCTAATGCTTCACATTTTCTTAAAATCACAGATCTTAGTTAACCAGTAACCTTACTTATAACCCATTGATATTCTTACAACTCCACCGAGTATATCGATGTTAATTATCACAACCCATCTTTAATTTTACTCTCCCGCCATAAAGTCTCATTATCCATCTACCACCACATCAACTATTAAGACACTTCCCAATTATATACTTCTCCTGGGATCTCTCATAATATTTCCGATATCTTACATCATATTCTAAAACCATAACAGTCTTGTTTCTAATATAACCCATCATATATATATATAACAACCCATCCCCACATTCCATATTATACCCAAGCATGATCTCAATATACATATAGCTCAACGTACGTCATATTAACATAATTAGTTCACATCTCGTAGTATAACACATCTCAATCAATTAACACTACAAGAACACAAAATTCAAAGTAGTCTGTGAAGACCTCGTGATGCGAAGTCGACGACCTCTAGTGGCGTCCTCAACAGTCAACGGATTCCAAAAAGAAATGGACTCGTAAATCGAGAACCACTCACACAACAACACACCTATTTAATTCGAAACCCAGGGCACATAACCAATAATAAGACACCAAGAAAAACATAAACTCAGGCTCGGATAATTAAAATTGTAACGACCATTTCCTGGTGTAGCCCCCCCCTATACGACCGCCATCAACTCAATAATTGTGAGTCACCAACTTACGGATAACGATAAAATTACTTCATTTAACATGATAACAAAACAATATAACTCATTCATCTTAAATAACTAACCAACACTACAACAACCGAAAAGAATAATATAAATACAACATCAACAACTGATCTTACAACCGAGACTAATAATAATTATTAAGTACAACAAAAAACTCCAAAGCAATATCAGTACGACCGCTGGTGTCTCTGCCACCATCGCTACCTCCGGTACCCAAATTTACTGGCTAACGTATCTCTTTGGCTATCCCACAACAATTCAGTATAAAACTACCGCCCATGTGAGAAATGTAGAGTCACTAGAAGACGAGTGAATACAAATATCATGTATTAACTCCACCTTATCATATAAACAAGGATAATTCAAGACCCTTACCTATTTAATGACTATCCACCCCAAGAGTTATATTTTATACGCTACTCACCACAATATAAATCTTTTCCAATGGATTTCCAACTAACACCGATAAACTCATACCACGCCGACAACTTCTACCACAAGACACCTCAATCAATAAAGAGATATCTTTCTATTTGTTATCTTTCAAATTATAGCAAATTCCCGACATAATATACAACTCTAACATACAACAACTCAAATATATATCTTAACATCCTCATAATATAAAGCATACACAAATCAACCACTTATCTTTAGTTCCCCTTAAAGTGTTACCCCCAATTATAGTTATACCTCCTATGACATCTAAATGTTTCATAAGACCCTCAAACTCGCTTCTATTTTCTTAATACAACTCAGCAATATATGTCTTAAATCAAGATTTAATTCTAAGTAATGGAATTATCTCCCAAATTCTTCATTTAATATACGGAACTTATCTACCTCAAAGGTACCAACGTCGTGGTTAGATCAGAACTTATATTCTAACACATTTAACTTCAGTTTTCCACCATACATAAAATATCATCAACATCATCGATAGGTTAGCATGAACTTCGGTTATAATTTCGTATTCCAAGGTTTCTATTCAAAAGGTATTCCTCCATTAACCAACTCCATATATATACAACATATCTCAAAAAATAGTAATGCTGCAAGGCTATGTTGAGAGTAAATACCGATTCCTCGAATAAGAAGAATTTACACAAGGGCGAAGTCTCAATAATATTTTTAGGGAAGTTTAGTTTTAATTATTAAATATAAAATTGGACAACTATTTTTGAATGAATGAAGTATTTTTATTTGAATATGATATTTTTGGACGTTATTCTATGTTCTTACTTCAAAACAATTATGAAAATTCTATATAAGAGAAAACAAATGAATAATGTATTATTATTATTATTATTATTATTATTATTATTATTATTATTATTATTATTATTATTATTATTATTATTATTATTATTATTATTATTATTATAAGTTGCATTAAAGCGGTGAGAAAACAATAATAACAAAAACAAGAAAAACATTAATTATGAGTGAGGGTCATGATATTTTTTACCCAATGAAAGCATTGCTTGTTTAATGCAGTGAGCTCAAGAACGGGTAATGAATATTATTAATGAGAGCAGTTGATGACTTTTATCTAAAAGAGTATATGAAGAATGCAGAAGATGTGTTAATTATATGGCAGAGTCTAATGATTAATAATAATTTAATAGGACATATATGAAGAAAATAGTGTTCAATATGATTATTAGTATTATTCATGAAACTATATTTTTGTTTTATTTTTGTGAGAGAAGTACTTAGGTGGATTGAAAATATTTACTAACGTGAAAAGGAAATAAACTGAATAAACACAAAATTATACGGATTCTTATACGCCCGGGTTTTTACTTTTCAACCTAGCTCAATTTTCTTGTTTTTTTTACTTGACATTATAGATTTCTATGTAATTTTTAAAGTTTCCTTCCTATTATATCCCTAGACATTAAATGTATTTGAGTCATTTTTTCTTCTTTAATTTATACTCCGTATATTTTCTGAGAATTCGTGTATAGTCAATATTTCATCCTCTTATAAATAAGGGTACAAAAAGTAAAACAATGACATTTCTTACTAGTTTTGCCAAAGTCTATGTGATGCACAGTTCGGTTTGGTCATTTTTTTTCAATTTTTGTGTGAAACCGCTTTATCGGTTTTTCAAATACATCAACCATTTCGCTCAAATTATATCGGTTTAAATTGCTTCGTTAATGCTCTGGTTTTCATATTTAGCCTGTCTGCTCGTCGGTTTTTCGATTTTATAACAATAATATAATATGAGAAGATCATGATTTCAAATTTATAATAGAGTACATATAAATTTCAACTACATGCACCAAATTCATGCTAATTAATGTTGTCTAATTAATGATTAATCAAATCGTGTTGAAAGTGTAGGTATGCCGAACTTTTCATCCACTACGGGTCAGTTCCTGGTGCGTCAGATGAAACACTCGCACGGAAGCGGTTCCCCTGCCTGCTGATGTTTTCTCTCTTAAATAAACTCATGTAGGCCATATGCCGCCAAACCCATTTTTTCCTCTTACCCTCAAGTCATATGTTGATAGAATGCAGCCAAGCCGATAGACTGGCAACGAACTGGAATTGTACTGCCTGGGCCCTGCCACTGCCCGACCTCGGCCCTGGCCCACTGTGCCCACGAACGGCCCCCCGCTCGGTTAATAAGTTGGTCGGACGGGCCGAGGATTGGGCCCTGTGCCCCGGCCCGGTTCGAGCTCCACCCAATATTCGGCTCGGCCCGGCCCGTTCACAGGCTCCTCAGATAACGTGGTACCGTTGCATATTAAACGGTACCACGTTAATACTATATTAATGCTGGGTAATCGCTTCATATGAAACGGCAATTAATGCTAATACATAAATATTGCATTTTCTCTAATAGAACGTAAATTGCCTACTCAAGGGGTCGCTTAAAGCAAGAAAAGTGCAGTTTTACAAAGAATCACAACATTCAAACATTCACACATTCATTCATTCACATTCATTCATTCAAACGTGAAACACCATAAATATTCAAGCATTTCAAACATTCACATCATTAACAACTTCGAATAAAGTAACGTAAATAACAAACATGTTTAACGGAAAAATATCATACATATAATATATATAAACACATTCACTCATGTGTTTCTTCACTTGGTTCTTCTTCAACTATAAATGGAGGGAGGGGCGGGCGCGAGCAGAGCCACTACGCTGCTGGTGAGCTGGCTATCCCGCTTCGATACGCTGCCATATGGATCCGTGACGCTGCCATTTCGTTGATCATCTCTTCCGTCTTCATGACATCGACATCTCGACACAACCTGTCATTCTATCTAACAACCTCTTCAAAGTGTCACCTCGCCTGCTGGTTGTCATGAGGTAGTAGCCTCACTCGAGGATACCCGGCAGTATCTCCTCCCGCACTCTAAGCTTCCTGTGAACCCATCTTATCGAGCCGCCTGGGCATATTAAAACTTGTTCCACTACTAGAGGGCGCTGCCTATTTTGCCCATATACCTTGACCGATATTTGCTATACATGTTATACATATGCTTCAATTCCATCTTTCCATTTTTTGAACATCAAACTCTTAGTTCGATTAAAGGATACTAATGCTTTATAATAGGATTTCACATAGAAATTAAAATGACTTAATTTAGCTGCTAGATCCAAAATTATACCAATCGCATGTACGCGATGTAATGAAAATATTTTAAAAACTTGTCTTCCATTTGGGAACCATATTCTAACAACATGACCATCTCTATGTTTAGTCATATGAATGGAAAGATTACCATACATTCTAAAGCAAGATGAATATTTGTCTATAATAGCTTGAAAAACTTTAGTATAATCTTTTAAATGGCTCAAGAAATTTAAGTAATTCATAACAATATTTCCAATTATTATATGTGGATAATATTCACTAAATGGAGTACGTATCTCATAAATGTTGTAATTTCATCCTTATACATATACGCATCTAACTAGTGTGATCGTAAGTCGAGTTCCATCTAGTATCACAATCCAAAATTAATTTTTTAAACTTCTTTCCCGAAGCCTCAACCAATTTTTTATATTCATGTCTTCTAACCCCGCCATTAACAACAAAATTAACGGCCTTACGAATTGGTAAAATAAACTCATCCCAAACAACTTTTATTCCATCTTTAGCAACTAATTGAAGGACGTGACATAAACATCTAACATGAAAAAGTTCACTAAATCCATGAATAGCATCTTTAATCTCTCAATCGATACTGCTATTAGCGGACGCATTATCAAATGAAATAGAAGTAATCTTATTCAAACATTTGTAATCATTGGCACATGCAAGTATATCTTCCGAAATTTGAATATTGTTATGTTTAACAATCGATCTAAAATAAATAATTCTCCTTTGTAGTTAATTCAATCATGATCAATCCAATGGCAAAAGCTACACACATTATATCAAACCAAAAGACACCGATATCAATTAGTCAAACACATTTTATAAGGCAAATTCATGAAGATTTTACATAGAAGATCTTTTTCACTTTTAAAATATTTAAAAGCATAGTTTCGTGAAAGCATCAGGATACGACGCTTCTGTGGGATTAACGACATTTTGAATCCATTTAGTGAAACGCCATCCATCACAATGATTAAAAGGCAAAGAACCACCGACACAAATTTCATAGTTTCAATCCTATATGCCAAAATACTAAAAAGTTTTTGGCTCGGTTCGGGGTATCAATAGTTCCTCAGATACCACCCTCCCACTACTATCTTTAAGTGATCTTTATGACAACTTAAGTGTCTAGCAAGCATGTGACTGTTCCCTTTACCCCCACCCGCTTTCCATGATAGAGTACTCTACAATTTAAACAAGTTGTCAGTTTGTTTTTCCGGTCTCCAAGAAAATATTTCCAAATCCATGAAGTTTTTTTTCTCTCAATAGTAGTATCCAGAGCACTAGACCGGTAGTTAATGGGTGGGTAGTTCATCCATACCCATTATCATCATCTAAATTAACAAAATCATTGGACATACTAGCACTATCACTTTGAATACTTTTTCCAAGGTTACGTTTTGATGCCATTAATTAAGAAGAACAAATATAAAAATTTATAAAAAGTTGATAAATAATACCGGATCGTAAATGGAGCAAGGTAAGATCGTTGATTCACTTGATTGTAACGAACAAGCCCAAAAACCACAAGTAATGAATATTGTAATTGCTTCGAAAGTGATTCTTATTTCTTTGGTATTGCTTAAGAATGATTATGAATAAGTGAGAAATGAAGGAGTGCTTGCCCTTTATAGACCTCTTCATTTTGAGTTTTGGCGAAATGTAGGGATGGTTTGCAAGTAGGTCAAAACGGTGTACCGCTTAGATGAAATGTAAAGCATCATCGCTACATCAAACGCGTACCGCTTAATCTAAACGGTACCCCGTTTGATCAAACAAATTCATAAAAAATAGCCGTTGGACTTTAACGTGGTACCGCACGTCCAAACGTATACCGCTTATGCCGCAGTAGCCGTTATATATCCGTTATGCATTAACGTGGTACCGTTTAATTTAAACGGTATACCGCTTTCAGGATTATTAGTAAACGTGGTACCGTTGTAATTCAAACGTGTACCATCGCCGCCCTCGATACACGGGCCTCGAACCAACAGTCCCAATACGCTTAACGGACCTGCCCGCCCGCCCGCCATCTGTGGCCTGGGCCCGCCGAACATGTTACGCTGGCCGGGCCGGTTCAAGGTTTCAAGAGGTCGGGCCGCCCGGTTCGCTTGCCACGACTAATAAGTGACCTAGTTTGCCTGATAATAATAAGTAGCGGATCAAGATCACAATGCAAACTTGAACAACAGTGGCTCCATCCTTTAGGCTTTTGTATTGACCTTAAACTCATTTTGACATTATTCGTCTCTAATGGGTCGATATAAAGCTTATGGATTCTATAGGAATTGCTACATTTGTCCATCGCCTAATTTTACACAGTAAATACAAGTAATTTATATCAAATTAGATTAATATAACATAAAAAATATAATTAATCGTACTTTAAAATGTTATCTTCTCCGTCTCCCAATTTACTTGATCATGTAGCAAAATTTTCTCTTTCCTTTTTACTTGATCATATAGTAATTCGATGCAACTTTATCATGATCTTTCCATTTTTATCCCTTAATAAAGTATTTTTTGGTTTCATGATGAATTAAAGTATTTTTTGATAAAGTATCTTTTTAGGGTATATTAGTAATATTAATCAAACTCTTAATAAAGTACTTTTTAACTCCATGACAAGAATTGACGAGGAGAGCATATATATATAATTTATAAATATATTGATTTCAAATAGTAGTATTCATACAAAAGAGATTAGAAGAAAATGTAGTACTTAAAGTAGGACTATTACATAGATTAGAATAATTCCTAATAACAACATCTTGCAGATTTAACAAACATTCAAATTTCGTCGATCTCCACAAGAAACTGCAAATCTTCAAAGATTTTCTTGCAAAATTGATTTAACTGCCCAATTGTTAATAGTTTGAAATGTTCAGCTCCAAACTTGAAAAAAGAACCCATCATTAATGTGGATATGGTGATAATCGTTGGTTTTAACTAAAATAATTATAGTGTAAAGTGATTCAAGTAGTGCTTTCAAAGTGAGTTGGTATTATTCTTTGATGTAAGTTGGTAATTTGATTCTCAGGGTCGTTTGAATTTCCCATCAATGTTCAATTGATTCTTGACGACAAAGAGGATAATTACGGGAACTTCAACATTTGTGATGCCAATGAGAATTTTGTAATTTCTTTTACCACACTTTCCTCTACATGTATTTCCAAATAAGAAGATGTCTTCATATAAGATAAAGTTTGGGAATTGTTGTCGGTTGGAATGCACATTTTCATTGCAAATTGCTGATTTATTGAGTGTTATATTCTTTGTCCGACTCCAATCATTTGTCATCTTGTAAATACTTGATAATGCTTTTTTTATTGTTCAATCCACACCATTGAAAACACTGTCATTCATTAGAAACTAGATATGCCAAATTGTGCTTCCAAATAAAAGAAACTCATGATTACTAGTATGATGTGAGAACCATGACACAACGAACTCTTGAATGGATAGATGTAAGGGGGTCTATATGAAAAGAAGGGAAAACAAACTTCCAAATATTTGTAAGTAAATGGACAATCTTTGGATTTAATAAGCAGGCAAGCTGACACACACTGAAGTTCTCATTTATGTTGTTTGAAAGGGAAGTCTAGTTAAATTTAAGTTATAAAATATTTTAATTTTGTGAGGGAAAGGAGCCTTCCAAAGGATTTTCCAAGTAATTTCTAATGTTGTTAAAAGAAGAGAGGGTTTATTATTTTTTCTAAAATTATGATTAATTATAATATATATATTTTGGTTGAAAACTAATATCTATTCCAAATTTTAGAATCCATTTCACTACCAGTTTAATTTTTAAAATTTTATTAACTATATAACTGATAGCAAATAGAAGAAGATATTTATGGCTCATCATCAATTATGATGAGTAACTGCTGTATTTATAGAACATATTAGTACAAGAGTTTAAATCCTATTACAAGAGAATCAGTAGCTAGGATAAGTCTAAACAAAACAGAACCAAGCTATGTGATAGCTACCAATACAAAATCATAACAATTACAATAAGTAGCATGTTATATGCCAACCACGGCTAACTAAGTCCTACTGCATCTAGACACTACAACATGCTTAACATTCTCCCTCAATCTGTACTGGTCGAAGACAGAAACGATTGGAAAGAGCCAGACGAAACTTTGGACCAGAAAGAGCCTTAGTAAAAACATCTTCCAACTGAGCATGCGTCGGAACATGGACAACACATAAGGCACCTACAACAACTTTTTCCCGAACGAAATGATAGCCAATGCTAATGTGCTTTTTCCGAGAATGGATCACAGGATTGTAGGCCAGGTACGTTGCAACAATATTATCACAGTAAGCTACTCAACGAGGCAGCGAAATCAAGATCACATAACAAAATTTGAACTAAGTAAGTTTAGTCATACGATGCAAGAAATCTATACTGTGCCTCGGCCATTGGAGCGAGCCACGATCACCTATTTCTTAGAAGACTAAGTAATGAGATTTATCTCAAAAAAGAGATACAATACCCGAAGTTGGAACGCCAGGAAATTTAGGCAACCCGCCCAATCGTAATCAGGTACACATACAAGTTCACAAAAGTGTAGGCACACAAAAACAATACTATGAGATTTGGTACTAGAAAGATAGCGAAGAATCTCATAGCTTCATATGCACGTATGGGTGCGTGCATAAATTGAGAACAAGTGATTAACAATTATTTGATTCATGTATTTTCATTAATAATTTGACTTATCGATCTCAAGCATTGCATTAATAATTTGAACACACCATGTCTCCACTTCTGTATTTATTAAAATGGACTTAATCTTTCTTAAACCGAATTTATGGATCTCTTTGAGTGACTTCATTTCAGCTTGGCCTTGTCATAACTCACTTTTTGTGTGAATTACGAGGAATAAAATGTCAAACTATGTGCTCCAAAGTTCAAATCTGGAACATCCACATTTATTGTCATTTTGACCATTGATGGAGATATTTTTAGCCTTTGATTTGAATACAACTTGTAACCCAATGAGTTATCATTCACTCAATTGAATGATCAATTGATTATTTTAGTTCAAGATATTGTCCAAATACAAAATTGTGGTATAATCAAAACTCATCCATAAATAGGACAACAATGTAAGCTCGATTATTTGTTAGTATAATTGGACTTCAAACTTGCAAGATTGGACTTCAAACATGCAACATAAGTCAGACGGTCTTTATTGGGTTGTAATGAGTTTAAAGTAGGATAGAATATATTTGGCTCAACTAAAAGTCAAGCGAGACGCTAATACCTAATTACTCCTCAGAAGAACAATTACACTTAGGCTCTACTCCGCATCTTTTCTTTAATTCCATTCTTCACCTTCTATTATCATTTCTTCATATATATATATATATATATATATATATATATATATATATATATATATACTTCCGACTGCTTCTTCTTCACTTTTGTTTTTTGTTTTTTTTTGAACACTTAACCTTTTCTTTACACATTCATTTTTGTGAACAAACCACTACTACAAGAATAATCTGCTAGACACTTTGAGTGACGGACAATCATGAATTAATTTTATTATATAGGCTCATAAGGTGGTTTAGTAAAAAAAATCTATTTAGACAAAATTCATTTAGACTCACGGGGTTCACCAAGTGGATAAATTTTTAGGTGAGCTTTATAGGAGAGCTTGAGGTAAAATCTATGCCTTCATCATTTGTATGTCTACATGAAGGCATTGTTATTTATTCAAAACAAGTTCTCAGAGAAAATAATTCACGACAGAGTATCACACCAAGAAGAATGCTCAAGCATAATATTTGTCACAATTTCACTAGGTGGATTATATCCACTAAACAAGAATTGAAATACTCAAATGCAAATCTTATTTATCATTTTTTTAAACAATTAAGTTTAAATCCATTTGCAAATAGGGAGGCGAGTAGAATTATCTGCCATAATCCATAGTCTTTTGTCAGATGTAAGGCGAGGATGACTTATAAACAACTATTAGATAATACTCGACAAAGATAGAAGTGATATGTGTCAAGTTTATTTAATTTCAAATATTGAAGTTATGAGTTCAAGTGTTTCCAAAAGGTTGTATTTTTAGGCACATGGTCAAGTATACCCTTACTCTCATTGCCTTCAGGACATCCAAATTTTTTTAAAGAGATATTTCATATATTCCACTATCCTCTCTCCCCAACCTAACCAATAAATTGTCCTCAATGATTAAAAGTTGGTGTTGCAAAAATTAGAAGATATTACCCGCTTCAAGGAGACCTAAATGATTTAAAACCCGAAATTCACACACAAACAAAAGACAAAACACGATAGTCTAGCAAGGATTAGAGGAGAGTTGAAAATCCAAATCAACCTTTTACTTTTTAGTTTGCTCTCCAAACATATCTATCTGAGAAGAAATTGAGCTATATGTAAACTCAAAGTTAAGTAATAAGTTTCTCAATTAACTCAAGCTTCGGACGAATCCGATATTAAAAGTTAACGTTATTGGCTCGCTACGAAACTCATTTTCGCACCGCATTATCTAAAAAAAGTTAGTAGCCCACGCATTCTCGAGGGAGATACCGTTGGAGATTGCCAAACATCATAATGAATTAAAAGATAATGGGGATCGAGAATTAGAAGAAGATAATTTTAGACAGTTTGCAAGTTTGCAAACATTACATAACGGGGTTCAGAATCCAAAGAATTACTATGTTTTTGACTTAACTTGCCGTAATACATCGTAACCTGGATGTCGGAGACGCTTGTTCCACAAGGAATAAGAAGTCGAAATTGGGTGAATTGAGGTCGACAGTAGGAACAAAGACACGCAGTGCCGACATCACGACTCAAGCCTTACTGACTAAGAAAGTGATTGTGAGAGACGATAGGCTAATGTTGAGGACGATTTAGTTGAGAGGGTATAAAGACCCATTACTAATGCATCAATGAGGGAGTCGCCGCTCTTTGGATCCTTCAAATCCAAAAGAGATGAGGATTAGAATTCTATAAGGTAGTTATTATCAAGACGCTGCCTGGGCGATGTCGAAAGACTAAAGCGAGGTCCGAATCAAGGTATACGAATGATTGAAATCGTTGAGTACACTCCATATCGGTGTGATTGTGCCGCTTACAAATCTAACATTGATTGGTATTTTTGCCTGGGAGTTTATTAGGACCTTGGCCAAGAATGCCATCCTGAAATGTAGATTGTTCTTACCCGCTGATTCAGACGCTATCAGAAGGCAAATTGAGGCTACTGGTAACGATAATTTTGATATCTACCACCATTTGGGGCTAAGACCTTTGTTATCGAGAAGGATCCTCCCTTTGTTCGAGAGAAATGGAGTCATCAGCGGCAATGAAAGTATAACACCATATTGTAGAGTGTGTCATGTACTACTGAGAAGAGTAATACGATCAAATCACTCAAGAGCATGGGACGAAGAGTGGCAAAAGAAGGCATTAGTCATGTGTTGTTGATAACCGTAACAAACGGAGCAAACTGGGTGGCAATCCTGCAAGAGGAGCTGACCAACGATCACAATTTAACGGTTCTCCCCAGCCAGCCATGAAGGAACACTAGAGCCGCGAATCATAAGAGATAGTCACCATGGTAAGTAACCTTCGTGAACGCTCCGAAACTTTTTTTATAAACGCCCTGGAAACTTGGAAATGAAGATTCACGAGTAGGTTGAGCATGATCCAAAAAATACTTGGTTAAGAGTGTTTGAAGCATCACACGCACTTGTGCAATCGTGATTGGTAGCTGCTTTGAGCACGGGTAAAAAAAGTGGGCGGCACGAATCCAAGATCGCACTAAGTTATTATTTGAATCCAAGTGTCGAAGTGGGCGGGCCATTAGCGGACGAGTAGAGCGCCATCACTAAGCGACGCGAGTTTTAATGCTTCAAAATTTTTGAATCACCTTTTCCACTAAGGTAATTTGTATACGCGAGCTCATGGCAATGTAGCTTTTAACACATATCAGTGGGTATTACCGGGTGGGTAAATTAAGGGTGGTGGTGGACGATTAGTGATGGTGTGGTATGAGCTCAAGGAGTTTTTAATAGAGTTTGTCGAAGGTAGGCGGAGAAGTGAGCGGAATTAGTCATGGCGGTAAGAAAATGAAGTGGACATAATGGTGGACCTATGAAGAAGCGAGGCGCCAGAACGAATTAGGCGTAGATCGCTTGCTCTGGTTATATCACGATAGGAAATAGAAGAAGATAGTTTCAGTCGCCATCATCAATTGTGATGATTAATCAGAGTATTTATATACATAATAGTACAAGAGTTTGAATCCTATTACAAAGAGAATCGGTACCTGTGATGTTTCAAAAAAAGAACCAAATCCTCAGGATAGCTACCACCCAAGATCATAAAGAATACAATAAGTAGCCTCGGTATATGCCAATTACGGCAAACTAAGTCCCACTGCATTTTGGACACCCAGAACATGCTTTACCAATAACCAGAAAAGGGAGTTAAGAAACAAAGTATGCCGCTGACTACCATGTGGCTTTGTGTTTCTAAACATTGGTTGTATATTACTTGATTAAGCATCCTAATTGTACCCATTCTTTATTAAATTTTCTTTTGTTATCAATCCACCAATCATTCCAGATATTGATACCTCTCCTTGATCCCACTCTCCATAACATGGCCTTATTAATTTCGTTTAATATTGAAAGAGTCTCCAACGTTTCTAGCTAGAAAAACTAGATTGAAATGATGTAGGTGCTTGGAACGCAAACCTCCTTTCAACATTTCTAAATGTAAAATTCCTAATCGATCCTCAGTGAACTTGTTTATAAACAAATAAGTGTCCAACCACCACCACCGACACTGATCCCACACATAAAACACAATAAATAAATAAACGGCTTATAAAGTAAATAACTCCGAGATTGCAACCCAGCCTCAAATTCCCATCTACTAAGTTAGTTGTCAAGCCTCGACATCTTAACCTTGGATGTTCTTTTCATAAGATGTTTGCAATATTTCCATGCTTCCTTTAGTAACAAGGTAATTACTAATCATCTTGAACACATTAGGTCAATGTACCGTGAAAATGGCATTCTGTATCTTGTCATTTCCAAGAGCTAACTCATCCTTTGCAGGAGTCCTTTCAGCCTCAGTCTTCACAACTCTTCCCTATCCCTCTCGGCCTCATGAGCCGCCCATTAAGAAAATTACAAGATTCCATACTTGGAATCAACTTATTTTAAAAAGCAGCCATTCTCCGCCTTCCAAAGCATGGATAAATTTTCCATCCAATCAAGGTGGTCTCGCTGACGATCCTCATTTCTTATTAGCTTCCATTTTTTATTTGTTTATGAGTTCACTCAAATCTCGCCTATATGTCGAGTGCCCTGCTTTCTCCTGATACTAATTGAAAAAGTCAACTTAAGCCTAGTAAATGCAAATAAGTGTCCAACCAATAGTCACCGACACTGATTCACAAGCATAAAACAAAATAAATAAATAAACGTTATAAAGTAAATAACTCCGAGATTGGTAACCCGCTCTCACATTAGAGTCGCACATACGTCTGGGGCAAATATCAGGAGAACTTCCACTATAATATGAAGTAATTACAAGTAGGGTCTTACAAAATGCCCACATTCTACGACGCCCCCTAACTAACCTTCAATCTATTTTCTAAGACTAGGATCCACCTATCTTCCCTTCTCTCTTGTCAACACTCTCCCCAAAGGTTCGAATTTACAATAATTCAATGAAAGCTCTCTCAATGATTATTACAACGGAGTGGTATAACAATCGTACATTACTTAAAAGATTAGATACTTCTTCTAACACAAGTGACCTACACTAAATATGAATAAAAATTTGTCTCTATCAATGCAAGAATGCTTTGTTGTAAATAAATTATTTTGGTGGTTTTCATTCTTTAAATCAACGCCTTTATATAGTGTAGGTGTTGTAGGGTTTCGGTCTTTAATATAGTAAGGTCTTTGATTTGAGATCCACCGCCTGCCATAAGTATACGAGTCCTAATATGACTCCAATGCTTGCCTTATTAAAACAACTTTGATCTTCAAGGAATATATTTTCGAGATCTTCATATATCACCTATTCTTTTATACGCACATATCTCTCGAACTGAACATGCAAGCGAGACATCCGGGAAAGCCCCCTATCAAGCTGATACTTGGTCGATACACATGACAAATCCTAACGCCTTCAACAAAATCCTCCAAGGCCTTCAAAAAATATCCTCCATGTCAAGACACAAGTGTTAAAACAGCAAATCAACAAACAAACATTAAGTAATAATAAAGTTGTCGAATTCAACCGCCGCCAAAGAAGGGTCAAAGGATATACAATCAGAATAGAAAATAAAATATTATCCAAGACAAATAAGGGGCTAAAACACAACATACTCCCCCTATTTGTCATAAAAATGGGCCCAAAGCAAATTACACATGAGACTGAGTAGATCTTCATAAGACAGAGGTAGGATCATTGACGCTTGGAGGAAAGTATTCACAAGGCTTGAATTTTGGCTTTCAACTCAGCCACTTTGTTCTCGCTTTTAGCCGACATCCACCTCCAAAGATTTTTAGTCTTCATGTTTCCTGATCGCCAAAGACAACAACCTCCCCCTGGGCACAACACCAAATTAGCATCTTTGACCCCACATCCACTACTGCTTCCTGCAGATCAACTTGTCACTGATAGTAGCAGGCTTAAAGATCTTCCAAGACCATGCAGCCTTTCAAGATCTCAGGATGTTGGGGAATCAGCAGACTGCATATCAGGCTAGGAAAGCCAATGGGCTTCAGTTTTGCTCCAGTTCTTGAGTGATCCACAATTTGATCAAATATCACTCTCCCAAAGTTCATCTCCTGATCAGATCCCATGACATACAACATTCTCCCCACAGCTTCACTAACATTGGTATTGTTGGAGGTTGGGACCAGATTGGCAATTCAGTCAACACACCATCGGGCCAAGCGGCCCTCACGGGGTCATTTAATTTTCTCGTGGACCGATCCAATGACCTAATTATCTGCACCTATATAACGCTTAGTCGATCAAAGTCGACTAAAATTAAATAGCTTACCCCTCATCTTTACTTTATGAAACATAGAACTGGATGGATCAATAATATCTTCAGAGAGGTTATGTGAGGAATTCTCTCAACGCCACACGCAAATAATTTCATCAAAAATGGCCAGCATCCCTGACTCTTCAATGATATCCATGTAAGTCTGATTCTTCATGGTAGCCTCAGAGAGATACCTCTCAGGAAGAATATTTCTAGCACACACAAAGTTCCATCTAGCTTCATTCTCTTCAGAATTGAACTCTACTCCCTCAGTAGACATCTCTTCAATCCCCTTGGCTATCCTCCTATTATTGATCCTATTCCTATCATCATTGATCTTCATTTTTCCTTTTGATTTTCTCCTAGCAAGATAAGTAGCATCTTCCTGTTCAGACTCCTCAACATCATCAACAATAAAATTGTCTTAGCTCGCCACGTGGAAGCGTCTCGATTTACAACTCATTTCCTTTCGTATTATCCCCTTCTTTTGATTTCCCAGAACAAGGTCTCTTACCCTTCCCCTTTTCAGCAGCCTTTTTCTTCTCAATCAATAACTCCAAATCCTCCAAGTCCATGGGTTCTGGCAGATGGCCCCCCTATCTCCTCTACATCAACGCAACTTCTTCTCTTCTGGCAACAAGATTTCGCTCTAGCCCTCATCCGACCAAATAGCTTACACAATCACAACCTCATCATCTTGATCCTTTTCTGAAGAATCATCCTTATTACCCTTCACAGTTGGATTAACAGTTCTAGGAAAATGTCGAACATGTGCCTTTTGTTTTCTCAGAACCCTCTTAATCCTACCACCTTTCGCATTCTTCTTTAACCCATCCAAAATTTCAGCCACAGTGGGGTTAATCGAACTCTGACTCTTAGCAGACTTAAGACTGGTCTCAACTGAAGTGTCCTTGACACTTGGTTGGACATTCTCAGCAAATTCAGACCCCTTCTTAGGGTTAACATTCTCTACAATTTCCTCAACTCTTACATGTTGGGAACCTATATTTCTATAGTCCTGATTTTCTCCCAATCCGGCCACTCAGTGGCTTCAGACCAGCAACTTTCTCTCTAATTGAAATAGAATTAGTATTAGGATTCTACCACAAGCATTTGTATCTGCTGTGGAGGACAATGGATACCCACATCTCCATCTGTAACACTCCGTTGTGCTTGAGAATCAACTTTAGGCTCCGAAGCTTGATTCTTAGAAACAACATTGTCTCTTCCACGGCAAAGAATAAAAACACGTTTCTGGTCGAACTTCGTTGGTCCGTAGTGAGGACGGATCAAAAGTAATGGGTTTTCCCTTTCATTAACCCCAGTAGGTCTTGAAGAATTTGACTCTTGACCGCCTCTATCTTTCTTGCTTGTACCAGAAATGCCTCCTCTTGTTTTGACCATTTTGTTGTAAAGAGGAAATTTGATGTTGGTGTAAAGGATTTTGGAAGAATTTTGGGACGCCGATGATTCAACGCCAAGAGTTTGAGTATGTGATTGGTAATAAAATTGTGTGAGTGGGTTGAGTGTATGTGAGTGGTGAGAGAAAACTTCCATACCACGTTCTTCAATAAAGCTGCATGCAATCAATTCCTTGTTAACCGCCAATTTACGTAAAATAACCGGCTGTGCCTATTGCCTATCCGACCGGCCATAACATTTGGCTCTCTGAAGAGTGTTATAACAGTGAGGTAATTGCTATTTCTCCATAACACACAATCCTAAGGCTGTCCTTAGGCACTCAAATTGATTCACATCCAATCCTTTGGTGAAGATGTTAGCTATCTGCTTTTCAGTATTCACATGCTACAATTTTCTAATAAAGCGACAAGCCTAATGTCGATGCGATTGGTCCCACAGACAGATTTTGAGATACTTATAATCATGTTGTCACAAAGACAATGTCATAACACCGGATTGACACCGTATTCCTCAAGCATCCGCTGACCATTAACACTGAGTACGCCTACTAAAGAACAATATATTCAGCTTCAAGAGCTGATAAAGGATACGTAGTTCCGCTCCTTCCGAACCATGACACCAAGTTGTTTCCAAGAAAAACATCCTCCAGAGGTACTCTTTCTATCCTCAACATTCCCTGCCCAGCCCGCATCATAGTATCCTACAAGAAGGTTGTTAGTATCAAAGTATACAAGAATCCACGGTCAGAGTACCTTTCCATATTTTATTTCTCTTTACAAGGTTCAAATGACTTTCCTTGGGAGCAGCTTGATATCTAGCACACTCCTAATGAGCCATGTCCGACTCACTGGCTGTTGGGGATAAAGCAAAGCCTAATCATGCTTCTATAGTTGTTGACATCAACTTCTTTAGCATCTTCATCTCCTGCACTGACACGAAATGTCATGGGTTCTTTTGGATTTTGCTGATTCCAGACCAAACTTCTTCACAATGTTCTTAGCGTACTTGAATTGAGAGATGAAATGCTATCCTCCATTTGGTTTATCTGAATCCCCAAGAAATATTTAAGTTCTCCACCACGCCATCTAAATTTGGCCTCCATTTGTTTAACAAATATTTTACCAGTGGGTCTGACACTCCCCCAAAAACAATGTCATCCACATATATCTGAGCAACCATCAGCTGGGTCTTTTCTCTTTTGATGAAAAGAGTGCAAATGTTTCTTCAAAATCAATTCCTTCCACTTGTGTACATCCTTGTGCCACTAATCTAGCTTTATTCCTGTTGACATTTCCAAGTTCATCGACTTCGTTTCTTAAAAGATCTACTGCGCTAATGACATTGTGTTCTCTGAAATTTGGTACCAGTTTCCACACATCATTTCTTTCAAATTGTAGTACCTTCTTGCATTGCATTGATCCAGTTCTCATCCATCAAGGCATCCTTCACATTCTTTGGTTCCATATTCGTAGAAAGCATGTTTCAAAGAAAAACGCCCAACATCTTCCCCGTAGTCCACCTTGTCCTCTTTCTAGTATCTATACTTCCTCCTATCTCACCTATTGCTACCGTGATGAGTCTTCTGAAATAATGCATAACCGTTCAATATTGCTATCAAGTTCAGTTGTAAATATCATTATTGTTTTCTACCGATCGTTGCTCGACCGCATACTTAGGATGTATTGATTGGCTGTGCTGATGGTTTCTTCTGCCCCTTCTTCCGAGGTTAATCCCTGTCAACCACTTTGACATTTATGGATTCCATGATAGATTGTGTGCATTTGTTATACACTCTCAAGGCCCTGCTGTTTCTGGAATATCCAATAAATATCCCTTCATCTCCTTTAACATCAAATTTTTGCCGTTGTTCCCTATCAACAAGAATATAACAAACACTACCAAAGATATGAAAATATTGAATATTCCCTTCCATACTTATGTTGTATTGCTTTGTTCCAGATGAAGAGTGATTCGATTAGAATATGGCATGTAGCTGCTAATGAAATTTCCTACTCAAAATCTTACAGGAAGCTTCTTCGCATGGAGCATAACTCTGGCCATTTCTTGTATAGTCCTATTCTTCCTTTCAACAATGCCATTTTGCTGAGGAGTGATGGGGGCTGAAAACTCATGTCTCGATCCCTTCTGAGTTGCAGAGTCAATGAACCTGGAATTTTCAAATTCTTTCCCATGATCGCTCCTAATTCGACGACGGCCGGCCCTTTCCCTCTAAAACCGCCAGTGGCCAGTTGTTGAAACACTTCAAAGGCATTTGATTTTTCTCTGAGGAATTCAACCCATGTGTATCTTGAAAAATCATCCACAATAAACACATAGATATACTCTTTTACCCCATGCTCTCCACTGATCGGGCCCCATCAAGTCCATGCACAGTTCAAGCTAAGTATTCTAGCTTCACACCACTGTCAGGAAAGTACCCAATGACACCCACTCCATTCTTAATTTGACACCCGCCATAACGCCTTTTCCTTAATATTCACTTTTGGAAGACTTATTACAGCTTCTTTAGAGATAAATTATTATCATTTCTAAGAGTTACCTTTAACTTTTCAAGGTATCACCTTCTTCATCTTAGACATGGCCCTATGCGTCCAAAGGTACCAGCTTATCGAGACCTAGTAATTTTCATTATTGCCTATTCGATTATTAAGTAACCACTTAGCATCCTTAGTAAAGACAACCTCCATTCCTTCATCATACAATATTGACGCCGATTTAGATCGACCGTCAAACCATCGACTAAGAACACATTCTTCAGTTTTGGCAATCTATTCATACTAGGACAACCTGCTCCTCGTGGATATTTCCCTTTGTTCTCTCCAAAAAGACACAAAATTTTGTAGTTTCTACTTTATTTAAGTAAGATTTGTTTCCCCGTCATATGTCTAAAGCATCAACTATCAGGTCACTATCCTCCTACGCAGCTGTGTTTTCTCAGAGAAGTAAACACTACATTGCTCACAAGATCGGTTCTTCTCTAACCCATTTCATCTTAGATAAGTAATACTCTTGTTTCGAATTTCACCATATATTTTGTAACAAAGATGAGACATACGGCTCTTTTCCACAATGATAACACCTCCGATCATACTTCCTTCTTCCTTTTTCTCCGGGCCGAGTAGCTGATTAAGCGCTCTCTTTCAAAATTAGAGATTGCACATTCGTTGATGTGACTCTCGAGACAACCTGTTGTAGTAAATGACCCCTCTTTCAGTTCGGCCTCTCTTTCAAGACATTCAATTCTGTAGTTGGACACATTCCTTTCCCTTTCTCCAGAATTTTGTCAAGAATTTCGGGCATAGAATTTATCATCTCGATATTCTTATCATAGCTCAATTCTTCAATCTAGAATTCAATCTCAATCTTTGATCTTCAATCATCTGTAAGTCCCATCACTACTTATCAATCGCTTTTCACCTTCCACAAGTTAATACATTTGAGTTAACTTAATCCACTTTTCAAACATTATTTCAGAATCGACTATCAATTCTTCATTAGTCGATCTAATTCGTCATCAATTTATGTCAAGCCAGTCAATGCGACTCACCGGGTGTATTTACACTTTCTTCATTATGAATTTGTGCAGTGAAGGCAATAAATGTGTTTTGTCCATTTCTTCCTTCCTCATCATCAGAGTCTTCATCGGAATGAGTGGTGTAATAACTCTTGGTCTGTTTCTTGATATAATTTGGACATTGAACTGAATAGTCACGCTTGCCTTCTATAGATTTGTTATTCTTCTTCCAGTTGTCAAACCGTCTGTCATTGCCACTTGAATTCTCCCTGTAATACGGTTTCTTATTGAATCTTTTCATAGTTTTGTTGAAGTTTTTGGCCAGCAGACTCATGGTTTCTTAAGCATCTTCCTATCTCCTCCTTGCGCCTAGCACAGGCCACTTTTCTTCTTAACTGCTCAACGGAGCCAATCTTCATTTCATAAGTTGAGAGATTTCCAATCGATCAAGTCTCATGCTGCTAAGATCTTGCGCTTCTCTTCAATAGTAGTAACTTTGCTCTCAAAACCATGATCGAATGGTCCTAGAACCTTCGTGATTTGGTTTCCTCATTTGATATGGGTTCTCCAACTGCAAAAGCCTCATTTTCCACAAGCCATTAACTCAAGCATGGGCAAGAATATCATCCTCCATCTTAGTAGTTTCCCCATCTGGTTGTTAGTTGTTGAAGCCTTGGCATCCTAACCTTGGATAGTTCTTTTTATGTTGTTTGCAATATTCTTATGCTTCCTTAGCAATGCAATTACTAATCATCTCAACATGTTAGTGGTCATCAACCTTGAAAATGGCATTCAGGGCCTTGTCATTTCCAAGAGCTAACTCATCCTCTGTCGGAGTCCTTTCTGCCTCAGTCTTCACAACTCTTCCTCATCCCTCTTCGTCGGCCTTTGTGGGAGGTGCCCATCCAGAAATTACAGACTTCCATATTTTGGAATCAACTGATTTTAAAAAAGCAGTCATTCTGGCCTTCTAGTATGGATAATTCTTTCCATCCAATTGTGGGGGTCTTGTGATCGATCCTCATTCCTTATTAGCTTCCATTTTTTTTATGTGTTTATGAGTTCACTCAAATCTCACCGTATGTCGAAAGTCTGCCTGATACCAATTGAAAATGTGAACTTTCCCTAGAAAACCGCCGTTGTCCAACCAAATACTAACACTCGATTTTATAATTAAGCAAAACAATAAATAAATAAACGGCTATAAATTAAATAACTCCTAGATGAGTAACCCGGGGCCTGCCGTAGTCAGACTTACTGCCCTGAGGCAAATTGCCTGTGAGAACTTCCACTATAATATTTAAGTAATTACAAGTAGGGTCTTACAAAATGCCCACATCTCACGACACCCTAACTAACCTTCAATCTATTTTCTCTAAGACTAAGATTCACCTATCTTCTTTCTCCCTTGTCAACACTCTCCAAGTTTGACTTATAATAATCTAATGGTTCTCAATGATTATTACAACGGAGTTGCTATAATAATCGTGACATTACTTAGAAGATTAGACACTTTTCTAAATACTGCTTGACCTACACTAAATATGAATAAAACTTTGTCTCTATCAATGCAAGAATGATTTGTGGTAAATAAATTATAATGGGTGGTTTTCTATTCTTGAAATCAACGCTTTATATAGCGTAGTTTTATAATATTTCGATCTTCAATATAAGTAGTGTCTTTGATTCGAGATCCACCCCCTCGCCATAAGTACGAGTCCTAATATGACTCCAACGCTTGCCTTATTAAAATAACTTGATCTTGAAGGACTATCTTTTCGAGATCTTCATATATCACATATTCTTTTATACGCACATATCTCGAAATCCTATTGACGCAACAGGCATCCGAAAAGCCCCTTATCGCTTATTACTCAAGTGTAGATAATACATGGTAACGTGTTGCATACCAACTGTTATGACAACACGATAATGAAATCCAACAATCTACGCATCAACAGATCCAATGAATCTTATTATGATTACTACCATCCATAATCTTATGGCCCACTATAATCTCATTACAAAATGAGGATATGAAGGGAATATAATAGATTTTTTTTTTAGAAATTGAACGACTAAAGTTGGATACCAAAAATAGAAATAAGTCTCAATTAAAATTGGACGACAGGGCCGTAATTTACTTTATTTTCATCAAGGCTGGGTGGCTAATAATAATCAGCGGAATTTTCACTAAAAGCACTAGCTTGACGGTGCTTACTTAGAAAACTTATTATCCCTCTGATTCGAATCAAACTCCCGATATTTTTTATCAACTTCCAAACTTGTTTGCATTGTCGAATTTGCGCGAGGTGCTCAAGTAGCAATGGTAGAATATAATGCTTCACAACATCGATCGAAATAATGATCATGAATAAAAGGAACCGCTACCCCCCGACTTTTAGAAATATCTATATATTATATGGCAACATAATAGATAACAAATGGTATCAGAGTCTGATGGCTTCGCACCGAAAAAGCATGCATCATTTCATTGCCCAGATCGAATCTCGTCCATGCCTTTTATTTTCTATTATTTTTGTCCATGCCTTTTAGACAGCACTACCTATACTGCTCTATTACATAGTAAATATGGGCTCTTAAATTGTGGGCTATTAATGTGGGCATGTGGGTTTGTGCAAAAATATTTAATAAATTTTTATTTTATACAATCAAAACTTAAGGTCCAAAGTGTCATCCACACCGCGAGTCATATTATTGAAAAGTAACCCGCGCTTACTCAAGTGCTCATCAATCATCATAATTGGCTGCTCGAGTGCCTAATAATCATCATAATTATAATACTACAATTCTTAAGCCATGTTTAGCCTTAAATACTTGTCTAAAGTTATACGTTAGTCATATTATTTATTTTATTGATTTGAGCTCTTAAATTATTTAGTACGCAAATTATTTAGTACGTAATATAAGTTTTCAATAATCGGGTAGTATTTTTTCTTTGTTAATAATTTTATGTGAGTTATATTTTTTTTAATATAATTTTTGGTTTGTAATATTTTTGTTACTGCATTGATTATCGTAAATGGCAAATAAAAAGAATCAAAATAATTGACTCCTTTTTAAAAAAGAGAGAACCTCAACCGTCTCAATTACGTAAACAACTACATCGCGAATTAACGATTCAATTCCTACCGAAATAATGACAACATCGATAACACACACTAAAATGAAGCTTGGAATTGATTTTACAAACATAAAGAAACGGTAAAGGAGATATTATCCGAGACCCCGATTAAACCTCGACATGGAGTATTCTTCTTAATGAATTAGATCACATTCGCATTTATATATCCAATGTGGACCTCATCAACCAAAATAAGTAATTTCAAGTATTCAAGTAATGGCCAACACCGGAGCACGAAAGCTTCTTGGTATAAGTTATATCCTGATTGGTTAGAGTATTCTCCATCTACCTACGCCGCATATCAGTTTTCTTGTTATCTATATTCGTAAAACCATCGCAGGTCGACATTTATTGAGCGAGGATTTCAAAATTGAGTAAAAGTAAATGGTAACGATTGCGCCTCACAAATATACGTGGTCAATTAAACTCATCCCATGATCGTGCCATGAAATGTATGATTGATTTGAGGAATTCATCCCAGCACATTGATAAAGTGATTAATAAGTATACTAAGAAGGAAATAGTTGAAAATCGTTTAAGACTTCAGGCTTCAATTGATAGTGTTCGATTTCTCACTTATCAAGGTCTCCCTTACTTGTATGTGATTTGGTAAAGAAAATTCTCTTAATCGAGATAATTTTTCTTGCATTACTTCGCTATGTCTTATAATGACGGAGAAGCCGTCAGAACTTTGAAAACGCCCAGAAAATGCTACATACATTATCTCCTAAAGTTCAAAAAGAAATTTTAAACTGACAATAAGGGTGCCTAATGTAATTCACAAGAAATTGGAAATGCTAAATTTTGTATTCTAGTCGACGAAGTCCGTTGATAAGTCTAACAAGGAAATCAAATGGCGGTCAGGTTGAGATATGTGAACGAGGGTGGTTTTATTCAAGAACGACTGATTTGATTCATGTCTTCGTGAATACTATAAATTTCTAAACACTTAAAAGATGCTATGTTTTTGCTTCCGAATGAACACGGATTAAGGCACATCTGCGGGTCGTGGTTATGATGGCTAGTAATATGAGTGTAGGTTTAATGGATTAAGAGCCTTGGTTTCTACCGAATGTCGATTTGCCTATTTTGTTCACTGTTTTGCCCATCACTGAATTGCCCTCAAGGTACTGCCAGAGATAGGATCTCGCAAACATTTTTGAAAATAAATTACCATTCATTATAAATTGTGTTGGTAGTTCATGTAAAAGAATCCAAGAATTGATGCATGCTCAAGCTAATGAATTAGCAATGTCAGACCTTGACGATTCGAGACTGTAAAAGCTTTCAATCGTGAGTCCACGTTTAACGGGCAGTGACACTGACGCGGTCACATTATAATTTCGCTTCAGAAGCGAATGCTTCAAAACTGCTTCTCACCAACTTGCACTCAGATTGAGTATATACGTGATTGAAGCGGACCGCTTCTCAACGGTAGGATGCCGGTGGAGCTTACAAAACTCTAACATCCTTTGAATTTGTTTTTATCTTGCATATAATGAAGGAGATTTTGGAAATCAGTCATGATCTTTTCCAATTGCTTCAAAGGAAGTCTCAAGACATATTGAATGCGATGGATCTTTTGAAAAGTACTAAGGTGCAAATTCAACTACTTAGAGATGCTGGATGGGAACAATTCATAGAAAAGGTGAAATTATTCTGTCAGAAAGAAGGTATAGAAGTTCCTCAAATGAGTGCTTTTTATTTTGTTGGTCATGCTCGAAATCGCCAGAGACAAGAGATGACTAAACTTCATTTACTCACGAGCATCATTATCACTTTGATTTGTTTAATGCAAATATAGATTTTATTCTAAGTGCACTGAACAACAAAGTTCAATGAAACAACTAATGAGTTGCTTGTTCTTTCAGGTGGCTTTGGATCTTAAAGATGGCTATAAATGTTCAATGTGGAAAAGTATTGTCGACTTGTCAGACATTCTACTGTGAAGATTTCATGGATAATGCAAAGAGATTCTAAAGATTCAATTGAGGCACTATGGGGCGAAGACATTACTAATCATCCAGAGTTCAAGAATGTCTCTATAATATCCAGCTTATGTCAAACACTCACAGGACAGAAAATCTACTATTTATCCTCTTATTGATAGATTGATTCGGCTTGTTCTAACCCTTCCAGTATCTACAACAACGGTTGAACGATTATTTTCTGCCATGAACCATATCAAGACCGATGATCGAAATAAGATGGACGATAGATTTCTTTCAGATTCTTTGGTTATTTATATAGAAAGAGAAATAGTTGAAAATATCTCTACTGATAGCATTATTGAGTAAAAGGCCGTAGAGTACCTTTAAGATGAATTTGATCATTTTTACTATGAAGTATTATTTTACAAGTTATATACTATACTTTTATTTCAACTTGACTTCTTGTTTCTATATATCCTGTTCCATCCTCGATCATGATACCAAAAAATTAACGTCGCTATTGTGAGCTTCAAGTTATTGAAAAAAAAAAGGTGTAAACATCCACTACTTAATTTGGTAGCATGTTGACATCCATCGTCTATTTCAAGTTTTTGGTCATTCACTAATTTTTATTTCTCAAATTAAATTTTCTAGCCTAACAAAAAACTCATTACTACACTTGTCGCCCGATGTATGCAATGTTTAGTCGCATTTGAAGGGTCAACGGTAGATTTTAGAACGATTTATAATCCTCGTTTTCTCAGTAACTTTCCAAAGTTTGTATATATTTATTTGACCAACTAAATTATTATTATTACATGCGTGAGAAAGGACATCAAATCAGCACTTAAAGAAATAGGATTGGTGTCATTTTGTCAACTAACTTTTTTATAATTAGTGTGTTCAATTCATGCCTGCTATAATAAAAGATATATTTCAAGCATTTACCATGACTTAAAAACTTGCATGAATTATGCATATTTTGATAGAACTTGCATGTATGCTTGTGTTTAACGACATAATTTCCTCGTTTATATTTAGATGATTTAATCTCTAAAAGGATTAGGCCAACAGTAACCTATCATTGCTTTGAGAGAAAACTATATTGATAGTTGAAATATTACTGTTTAATTTTAATTTTTTGTGTTACCTAAGTCATGCTGTAATTTATATTTTTAGTTATTTTAAGAATAATTTTGCATATCACAATCTTTTTCTTTAATACCATCAGATAAAATTAAATTTTTTATTTATTTTAGTTTTGAGATGCAGCCCCAGTATGATAATAAATGATGTAATATATGTATTCAAATATAATAATGCAATTATTACTGGTTAACTATCTTTAATTACATTGATACAGGATAATAAGTTGACCAATCGATTTAATAATTATTCTATACTCATGTCATACATTATATATATACTGGAAATATTACTAACCATTTATTGAGCAACATTGAAGCTAAATATTACCAGACGAGTTTATACCTATCATGGGATTCTTTTCTATTCCCTAGGACTCCATCGTTCCTCAATATATACTCCATTATTGGAGGAGACAATTGACTTGACAAAATTAAATATTCATAAAATATTATCTAATTTTAAATTTTGACAAAATAATTTTTAAAGAATATTATATTTTGAATAATATATTAAAATGTTGTATTCATTTGTTTCAGAAATGGTATAATAATGTCATCAATGAACATATTTTGAAAAATTTACGAAACCGTCTTTTACAAAAAATATTGCTCAAAAACATATGGTAAACAAACAATTTTGTAGAAATAAAAATCAAAATTTAAAGGACTTTGGTCAACAAAGGAGTCGGTTAATAAATAATTAAGTTATTATCTATTGAATATCTCTAACAATACTTTAGGATCATTAAAGCTTATAGTAGACAATTATTATTACATGCGTTTATATATGAATACGATGCACAATTATTATTACATGCGTTTATACTTTAGGATCATTAAAAGCTTATACTTTTCATGTGTAATGTAAATTCAAAGAAAGGAATGGTTAATAAACAGATAGAAACGGTTATTATTTATAGATATTTTCTATCTATTATTCTTTGTGAGCCATGTACTCCCTTCGTTCTAATATGCATATATATTTGATTGTTTATAATAAAAATGCTCGCTTTGTTTATATATATATATGATTGTTTATACTTTGGTTTTTAGTTTAATTTTTATCATGAAATATAATGATCACCTATATTAATATAAGGTAAAAAGAAGGGGGGAGAAAGGTAATAGAGAAAATTAATAAAATATTTTTCTTAATATACAAATATTTTGATTTATGAAGTGATTTAATATTATTTTTGAGATAATCAAGGATATAGTCAAAGTTAGACATTGAAGATAAGTAATATAATCAAGCTATTATTGCAACATATAGCACGCTTAGACAAAAGTTAAGACATTGAGTGGTGTGTGGTTGTGTTTTGGCTCGCGGTTGGTGTCGGTGCGATGTTGGTTGTTGGTCATGTTTGGCTTCATATAGAGAATAGTCACACCCATATTAGGCACAGTTGAGTCACATGTAGAGTCGCGCAGACATGGTTGTGATATTGTGGGTGGTCGAAGGTGAGCCTGCTGGGAAATGACATGATATTTTATGGTGAGTCAAGTGGTGAGCTTCGCTGAAAAGAATATGATATTATATTTGTTACATGGGCGAAATTCAAAAAGTGGGCAACGATATCATATAAATGTCGGATAGAGTTATTGCGGTGTATCGTCTTACTGGTGGTTGACATTAGCGGATGTCAATGCCCTAAATGACGATAATGTCATGGTTTTGTTTTCGTGGAGTTTTGTTATATTGTTATTGTCGTGAGCAACCGCCAGATTTGAGAACTTATGTTTTTTTGCTCACATTATATGATATGCTATTTCGGTATAACATGCGGGTTAACGAAGTCAGTCCTCTAAAATGTGTGTATATGTTGATGGATGATTATTATTATTGTGACGCTATGAGTACTTGAATTTATTCTTTATTTTATATATATATATATACTCTATCGCCACGCCGATATCTTTGGTTGGTATCGTGACTGGATGTGGATAAGTTACCACACCCGCGATAATGCTTCCACTAAGTCACGTAGCTTACCCCTTCCAACCTTCGGGATTGACAGTGCCATTTGGGAAGCGGTTGAAGTTCATGAGTCTGTTGATTTTACTTTAGCAGAGGCGGTTAGGATCCTCGGCAGCCATCTTTTCTTTTATTCTCACCTCATTTCATGTACTGTGACGCCGTATTTTGTTCTTTTGGTGTTGAAAATTTATAAACTGTTTTATGGAGTATTTTGGATGTGGTAATGTTATGAGGTGTGCGTTTGATTTGGATTAGGGACGCTTACCTATCGTTATACTCAGATGAAAATATTTTGAATTTTGAACCATTTCACTTTTATCAAACTAATGCGCTTTTATCGTTTTCAAACAGTTATTTTGTGTCAACCATCGTACGTGTGTGACTAGATATATTGTGTTGATAACGTACCCAACCTCGTATGACGACTGGTATGGTCGTTACACGCTTAGACAAAACTCTTCAATTCTCCTCAAATAGTCGAACTATGTGGGGAAGGGAGTTCTAGAATCTTCACTTCTTATCCCTAAAATAAAGGCAAAGCATGGTAGTTAGAATATTATAGAATTATGCTACACAAAGATTCTCGAACCGTTATCCCTTCCCTACTATAGTTCTAACTAAAGTAGCCCAACAATCGAATTTCGCCTCAATATTCTTACATAGTTCCATTTTAAACCCCGAAAGTTATAATTAAATTATGACTATTTTGTTGAAATGTGTGTGACTTAGGCTCGATTGACAAAAGTCATATACTAATCAATGTTAACCAAACATTATATGTTAGTATATTGATTATGAGCGGACCCTAGTAAGCAATCATAACCCCTAATGTCATATCGAGTATCCTAATATGAACATTACTATATAATCGAACGTATATACGAACTTAAACTTAAATGAGTAAATCCGTTATACAATCGAATTGTTCAACGGACACTATTTCAAATATCTCATTTCGAATAGTTTCTTCTATGGTTTTTGTTTGTGGCTTCATTGTGATGTGGTAAAATTTGAGTTGGGAGGTATTTTGTTGCAAAGTGTCAGGCATTATTATCATTCAACTAAATTTTGGGTGGTTTTCTCCAATTTGGATTGTATGTTTTAAAATGCGATGGATATGGTTTCATAATTAGACATTATATTTTCTTGTTCATGACACATCTCTTGAAATATAGGAAGTTTTGGATATTCTTATTAGATGTCCATCAATATAACATATATCACATACATCATTATTCTCGCGATAATTTTTCTTCCTTGGGTTTTTAATCGCATGCTTTCAACTTGTTTAGAAGTTAAACTAGCAAGCCTAGCACTTAAATCTTCTACTTGGACTAAGATTGCATTTTTCTTTGTTAGCATTCTCAACATTAGATTTAATTAACTCTAAAAGTATTTTCATACCAAGATTGAAATTGTACAACTAAAACGGTCTAAATACCTATCAGATCTTTAGATTTTATCTGGGCACCACCATTACACATTATTTCTACGAATTTTTTGTTTCGTAATTTAAACCTTCATAGAAAAACTCACATTTCGAATTTTCCAAACCATGGTGAAAACAAGAATTTAACAAATCCTTAAAAACGCTCCCAACATTGAAAATATTGTTCATTGTTGGGTTTTTGAAAGAAATATTTGATTTGTCGCTTTTAAAAAAATTTGTTTTATTAATTGGAAAGAACTTTTTCAAGAATTTGGTTTGAATTTGTTGCTAAGATGTAATTGAACCTGGTTTTAGAGAATTGAGCCATGTTTTTGCCTTATCTTTAAGAGAGAAAGGAAACAACTTAGCTTAACCACCTTCGAGTACACACTTCGTTTCGCTCAAACGTAGCAATAAATCTCTTTCCAAATTCTTTTTATATGCAAATAAGGATTGATTCAAATCCATGAAAATTAGAAGCAATTGAATCATACCGATTTGAACCTAAAATTATTTGCATTTTGAGGGTATAATACATAATGGATGTAATTACGTTGAGGTTCTAAGAAATCGCGCATGAGCGAGCTTGTAGATTTTTATTATTTTGATCTTGTATATTATCTCCATCAACACTTTCATTTTCGTCCATGATTGGAGGAAGACTACTTAAATTAACAATACTATTCCTTATTAAACGTCTAGTTATTATATCACGAGTCCAACTTTCAGATACAACTAACAAAACAAGAAATTGAAAGATAAAGAAAAGAACTTTACCTACGAAGAAAACCTCGTTAGGAGAATGAATCGCTTCTCCGCAACCTCCTCCCGACAACGGCGCTAAAAACTTGATAACGCTAAAGGTTATACACCCAAGTATAGGTTTGTTCTAAGTAATAAAATTCCCTTGAGTCCGAGCGTCGAACTACGTGAAGTTCGAAGAAGAAGCATGTCAACTACTGTATGGTTTTAATGTACCAAGTGAACCTACTAAGTACTAGAGCTTTGGGACTCCACTTCAAGTACAACATTAGAGTTGTTCTTAGCTATATTTGATAACAAAATTGAAATCTAACAATCAAGTGATTTTAATCAGAAGATAGATCATTAAGCACTTAAATAATTTATAACTTTCGAAAACTCTCTTAGTTAACTTAAATCAGCTTTTATGAAATCAACTATTGATATGTAAACTAAGCATTCATTGTGCCAATAAGTCTAAAACAACTTCAAAATCTTCACATAACAAACCATTTCTATAATCTCATTAAACAACCTAAAAATATTTTAACATTGAAGATCTTTATTGAAAACCCAAGAACAATACTTGTATCTTACTGAATCTTCATCCTTAGCTCTAGCAAATTATTTAGCTACTCATACTAAAATAAAAATAACTCATATTTTTCAGAGAGAAACTAGACTAGTACTAGATGTATTACAAAATTGATGATCTCCATGGATTAAGCCAACGTGCTCTTATATAGGCCTCAAGTTTGTGCATTATGTGAACCTTTGCATTCAATTTCGGTAGGCCACCGAAAGTGATCAATTACGCACGAATTCTGTCGGAAACTTGAATTGCTTCCTGAATATGATTTTCAGGTCTTTGCGCTAGCATTTTAAATATATAATGATCTCAAAATTTGGATTTATGCATTGAAAGTTATGACCAAAATAGGAGTTGGTCAAGTAAACGAATTATTGATCTTGGCAGATTGCATAATGTTGAAGACGCCATATCTCCACTTGTGTTTATTAAATGGACTTAATTTTACACCAAATTTATGGATCTCTTAAGTGATCATTCCAGTGGCCTAGTCATAATTGGATCTTTGTCTGAATTATGAGGAATAAATGCCAAACCAGGTGTCAGAAAGTTTGAAATCTAGAACATTCACATTGATTGTCATTTGACCATTGATGGAGATATTTTAGCCTTTTGGACCTGAATACAACTTTAGAACCCAATGCTACATCAGTTCATTGAAATTGAATGGAATCAATTGGATTAGTGTAGCTCAAGATATTGTCCAAATACAAAATTGTGATTTGATCGAAACTCATCCATAAATAGGAAAGCTAAATGTAAAGCTGGGACTTTTTAGTATAATTGGACCAAATCCTGCAAGATTGGATCAATATGAGAACTTGAAGTTTTATGACTCTTAGGTGTCCAACAACATCAACTTCATATAATTTGGATGAGTGTAACTCTAGTTATGGCCTTAACAACAAGCAATACACATACTAACCATGCTTCATCACGCTTATGCCATCACATATTTAAAACTAAACTAGAAAGCAAAAAGTTAATATAATTATGCTACAAATACTATATAACACCAAACAACGCATGGAATTGATATAACACATGCACATTTAATAATTAATCAATAGTCAATGTCGGGCAATCGTTCAAGCCTGACCACCAAATGAGCTTTGTAACTCTCAATAGTGCCATCCGCTTAAGTTTAGTTTTTAAATGTCAACTCACAACCAATGACGCTTTGAGAAGGCAAAGATTGAACCAAGTATGATTAAAATAAAGCATTATATTCTTCACCATGGCTCACGCTAACGGGGCAAATTTAAGAGCCTCGGTGAAAGCCACAACTAACCCGAAAATTGTAGTTGTCAATCCAACAAGAAAACAGCAACAAATTTTCAACAAAGGATAAACCAAAATAAATGACACATGAAATGGTAACCCGGGCTTCAGTTGCCTGGGCAAAGACTTACGCCCTGGGGCAACAGCCCAAGGAAAAGCTTTCCACTATAAAGATGGTTATTACAAGTAGGATTCACACCGACGCCCACATCAATCGACGCCAAACTTAGCTTCACTATATGAAATAGATCCACCTATTCTCTCCACTATCAATTACGACTGATCAGCAATACAACGAGAAATGAATACTCTTAACAAGGTCAAGTGCATACTGTGTTATAGCTAATCGTGACAATAGTGGGGCGCAGAGTAAACCTAACCACACATTCACTCACCGAATCGACACTCAATAAATCAGGCTATGAATATGATATTGAACTTTGTAGCAAAACATATTTTTCGGTGATTCACATCTTCAAGAAGGCCGTCCATTTATAGTAGAAGTCACATAGGGTTTTGGTCTTGATTTTCGGAAAAGATCTTCTAAGAATCTGCCGCCTTCCATAATGCAAAGAATCCTACCAAAACTTTGATTCTTGCCATTCATAACTTGAGTCATACCAAAACTCCAAAACTTGCCATTCGCGAATCGAATAAACAAAAAGTAATTACTATACTTGTGTTCCTTAATTTAAAACCATAAAGGCCCAAACGCATTCTTGCATCGCTTTAACACTTCAGAAGACTTGTTTGAACATTGTCCATGCGGGACACAAAGTGCTCGAATGTAAATAATGACCGAACAAGAAAAACTTCACCTAACCACACACTAACAAACTCCCTTTGGGTAAGTTTTTCAGCGACAACTCTATGCAATTCAGACCACGCTGTGCTCGTTAAACATTGTGGCAAACCAACAGATTTAGCAATCTAAAAGCCATTTAAAAGTCAAATACAATAGACCCCAACATAATAACAGCCTAACAATATAGCATCTCCCTATTTGTCTGAACAAACGGACCCAAAGAAATACCATAAAGAAATATAGTCGTAACATAAGGCAACAAATTAGCCTATTACATACGGTAAGAGGATTTCGCCATCAAGTAGGAGGAAGTCCCAGCAGGAGTTTTGACAGATGGATTGACACGGTCCCGAAGGGCACCAATCTTTGCACGGAGATCTGAGGCACGGACAGATTTGGCCTGAATCTCTGCTTCCACCAGTTTAAGTTCATCCTCGTACACCTTGAGCAGAAGTTCGGCAAAGATTCTTCGTGTAAAGGCTCGGGTTGGTCTGTGAGGCACTCCCATCAACATCCACCACGGCTTCCCTTCCTATAAGTTTATCACTCACGGTGAGAGATTTTGACCTCACCAGACCATCTTCCTTTCAACACGACGCCAGCGACCGCAGGTCAGCAGATAAGGCTGGAACCCAATAGGTTTTAATTTTGTTCGACTCAAGCGATCAACCACTTGATCAAATATCTTTCCCACATTCAACAGCCCAACCCATTACATAAACAACATCCTTGCTAGAATCTCTATTAACATTGGTGTTGCTCATGTAAGTAATGCAAGTTAAGAATAAGTTTTACGAAGAATAAAGATACCCGAGACTTGTATATAAGCCAGAACTGCCCTTGGCCGGCCACGCCTGGGAGCTCCACAAGTGAGGCCTCAATGATGTCCCCTAGCTTAAGAGTGGCTCCAGTAGAGCTTCCATTCCCGAGTCCATAACGCTGTCAATTTATCATTACAATGAAAGACGTTGCCCCTCAAGCTTCACTCATAACACGGGAGCCCCCTGCTTATTAATATCCTCGCATGTGCAAGAGGATAAAATTTAATGAATTGAGGCCAATGAGGCCCGATGTCCTTCATTAAATTGAGCAACCCCCAAATTGGGCAGTGATGTCCATATAAATCGACAGCATTGCGGCATCCGACGTAAACCCTCTCGCGTATTCCTAGCACATACGAACTTCCACCTTACAAAGATGTTCTTTCCACAGAACTCTACTCCATCGCCCCCGCTTCCTTTACTCCTTTAGCAATTTATCTGCGGATACGGGTCAAGGGAGTCATTGACTCTTAATTTACCCTTCGAACTACCAGGGCCCTTCTTCTCTTCCTCAGAGGACTCCACATCATCAATAACAAAGTCATCGCCTTTCTCTGGAATCTCAATCCCCTTCCTTCTCTTTGAATCAACTTTTGCACTCTTCCCTTCAAAGACTTCGCTTGCCCTTCTGCCCTCTCTTCTCACAGCCCATCTTCTCAAGATCATCTAAGCTAACACTCTTTCTCAAATAAGTTAGACTCTCCCCCCGACCCAAAATTTCTTTCTTTTCAAAGGCCGCAGATCGCCCTAGTTCTCTGTCAGCTAGACAACATTTTCTTATTGAATAAAGAGGCATTTAACAAATCAATAACTCTGTTTAGTACTTTGATCAGTTCTTTCTTTTTAGATAAGAATTTTGCCAAGGTTGGCTCTTGGGAGGACTGGGTATCATCAAGTTTATGACTTGTTTCATCGGAGGGAGGGTTGACAGGTTTGACAGATGGATTAACCTCTGCATCATCATCACTAACTCTGGCCATCAAAATAGGCCTACCTTGTCAACATTATCCCTCATAATTTACCTAGGAGATTTTCTCGGAGAATTTTGACCTTCAAGATTGCTACTTTTAGTACAACTAACTGTGTTAACGGCCTTACCCGACTGGCAAAGAGTTCGGGGACTTCGCGCTTCAGATGTCGGGCCGGGCTCTCCTTCGTCACTGTAATTTTCAGCCCATGAGGAGATTGTTGGGTTTTTCATCCCATACACAACCTGAGGGGGAATTACCTCAAGAGGGACAGTTCTTAAGTTCTCGCCTTCGAGCCCTTCTAGCAAAATTTTCATGCTTAATACAGTCAGTAGGTTCAATACTTACGAACAAGTAAGTGAGGCTTGGGAAGGACGGTAGATTGATTAGAGTTAGAGGATGAGGATGTGAAGAGATCGTGAGCACCGTATGAACGCGTTTAGCGGCGAATGAGAAAATAACTTCAACACACGTTTTGAAAGAGCGCATTACCAAAGTGCTCAAGAAACCGCTAAGTAATTCTCTCCAAGAGTAACCGCTGAGCCAATTTTTATCCAATTGTTATAACACTTGGCTTCTTATTTGGGTGTTATAACCTCGCTAATTTATGGAGTTTGCTCATCACACACAACCCCAAGGGGTCGCCTTCTTTATATTGGACTGGATAACGCTCTAAACCCTTCGTGAAGAATATCGCCATTGCTTATCACCGCTTACATGTTCCAACTTGACAACCCCATCTTCCACCAAATTCTAACGTTGATGTCGTATATCTATAAAGCAAATTCGACTATGTTTAACCGGATTTTGGAAATGCTTATGGCACCCATGCTGTCACAAAGAGAGAGTCATGACCCTCGGCTCTGGACACCCAGTGGCCTTTCAGCATCTGTTTCATCCAAATTAGTTGAGTACAACCGTTTCCTCACGCTTTTATATTCACCTCCGCCTCGGAAAGTGGACACCGAATTTTGCTTCACGAATCCAAGCCAGGAGACAAGATTATTTCCAACAAAAAAACATCCTCCTGATGTGCTCTTTCTATCCTCCCAGGTTTCCCCACGCGATCACAAAGATCCAATAAGAGAGGTGTTATTGTCAAAAGTATATAAGACTCATGGTTATACGCATTCTTGCACATACTGAATTCTCTGATGCCCATGGATTCTCTTTCGATTGGCTTCTTGATATCTAGCTTAATAATGCCCACGGAGTGCCATATCCCGACGACTTGCACAGGTAGAGTGACTACCATCATGCTTCTATGAGTGTCACATCAATATTCTTTCCCATCTTGATCCTTGGTAACTTTTAGGCGAAAGAGTCAACCAGTTCTTTTATTTTAGATGCTCTGTAATCCAACTTCTTCTACTAAAGGAAGTTCTTTTAAGAATCTGCTGAGAGATAAAAATACTATCTTCCATTTGATTAATCTAGAACCCTGCGTAGTACTCACTCCTCCCACCATACTCATCTCAAATTCTGCCTCCATTTGTTGAACGAACTGTTTTACCAGGTGGTTTGACACCCCACCGAATACTATGTCATCAACATAGATTGGTGATACCATCATCCGGTTCTTATCCCTTTATGAATAAGGTGTTATCAACTCCCTCGAGTATATCCATTTTGATCGAACACGCGAGTCTCATACCAAGCTCATGAGCCTCGCTTACACCATGTGAGAGCCTTCTTTTTAGTTTATAATATGTTCAGATTTGGGCATCAATAAACTCTTTGGTTCTTCAACATAGACCTACTTGGACAATTCCATTAAGAAAAGCACTCTCTGACATCCATCCTAAAAGAGCTTGAATTTCAAAAGACACGCGACAGAGAGGAATGTACTGACTGTCTGCCTCCGGGTTACCGTGCTAACGCTCTTCAAAGTCAATACCTTCAATCCGTGTATAACCCAGCAACCACCCAGCTTTGTTTCCTCGGTAACATTCCCGACTCATCCATCTTTATTCTTTGAAGATCCACTTAGTGCCAATAAAATTGCATCCGTAGGGTCTCGGAACAAGTTCCCACACACGCCTTATCAAACCGAATGAAGCTCTTCGCATACCAGCGATCCAAAGATCATCAAGCAATGCAGTTTCACGTCTTTTTGCTCCAAATCTTTGAGATGAAACACGCTTTCTCCCGTTTAATCTCACCATTTGATAGCTCCACCTTGTCCTTCCTCCTAGTGGTTATTCGATCGAGTCTTCACCAACGATATGTTCTCAAGTAGGCGATTCATTTGAATTCCGCAAATGTTCAATTTCCTTTTCCTCCTCCATTTCCCGTATATCCTTCATCCTTCATTATCTTGACTAAGGAGCGACTCGATGGTTTGATGTACTGGTGTGTCCTTTTCATCTATCAGTCACTGACGTCCCCGATCCACTACTCACATTTATAGATTCCATAACCATACTAGTCGCTTGTTAAACTCAAAGCACGGCTATTCCTCGAGTATCCTAAAGTTAAGATTCCTTCATCACTAACATCAAATTTCGCCTCGTTCTCTATCGTCAGATATAACACGTACTTCCAAACACATGAAAGTAGTACATTCGGCTTCCTTCCTCGCTTTACGCTCACATAGTGAGGTCGGGATGAAGACCATCCGAGCTGCACCTCATCGCTGACGCTGACACGTGTTAATGTTCTCCGCCTGTAACTTTGCAGATTCCTGGCATGTAGTACGACTGCCATTTTTGGAGTGTTCTCGTTTTCCTTTCACGATTCCATTCTCATTGAGGAGCGATAAAGGAGTATTTGTGTTTGATTCCAATTTCACCACAAAATTTTGGAACTTGATATTCTCGAATTCTTACCATGATCGGCTCGAATAAACTTTCAAGCATGTCAAGCCTCTTCTCTCTGGATTTGTATCGCCAAGGCCCTAAACACATCAAAGGTTTCAGATTTTTCTTTGAGAAACTCAACCCATGTGAACCTTGAAAAGTCATCAACACACACAAAAACATACTTTCTCCCAGCTATGCTCTCTACTTGCATGGGTCCCATTAAACTACGCGTAAGTTCCGCAACCCCTGTTCACTCTTGTTGTAACCGTTGGTGCGACACCCGGTTTGCTTTTGCTCATTTGACACCCCACAAATATTTTCCTGACCACCAAATGTGGCAACTGTGTACGAAGATTTAGAAATAAGTTGTCAAATATCATAGTCATGCTGCCCAAGTCGCCAGGCCATGCTCTCTACATCCTCTGAAATTCTACGACTAAGTCTCTATGACACGGTGTCCATAGGGTAGCAAGCATCGGTGGATCAGACTTCCTTGCATAATGAGGTCGTTTGTTTTATTTTTACATTACATGTATTTTTGTCAAAGGCAACCTTTAGGCCAATCGTCACGTAGTTGGCTAACGCACAAGCATTTGCAGAAGCCCTTCCACCAATGTAATTTCTTCGAGATTAGGTAATCCTTCAACATCGGGCACCTTCACGATACCTTGCCTTTTTCCCTCCTCCAAAAGTGACAAATCGGGCCACGCCCTGATGCCGGTGTTAGCTCTATTCCCCGTCATATGTCCGGGAACAAGCACCGCCAGTACCATCTTACCATGTCAGGGCTTTTAAGAGAAGTAAAACCACATTGCTTATCATAGAACCCCTTTCTACCTATTGCATTTTAAGTGAGAATATCAAGCTGCCCTTTCCCATAAATTTTGTAACAGTAGGGTGCAATATGTCCCTTTTTCCCACAGTGATGGCATCTCCAGGAGTGCTTTCTTTTGATTAATTGACTTGGCTGGAGTTCCGCAAAATTTAAAAACATCCTTCCTCCACGTAGGTCAGTTTTGGTTTCATGGTTGTATCCTATTCCTGAATTGTCACCACACCTTTTTCCTTGAGATAGAATTTCATCCAATATTGGGGTGCTGGAATTCATCATGTTTATTCCCTTTGTCATTCTTTCTACTTTGTTTTCCAGAATGCGTATTTCCAATTTTTGTTCTTCAATGTTTCTCTCTAATTCTTTGTTCCTTTTCTTCAGCATGCTTCTTTCAATTTCGCCAGAGGTGTATGCCTTTGTTAATGTGGACCATTTTTCAAACAGTAACTGATAGTTGGCCATCAACTCTTCTTCAGTAAGTTCTTCCTCTTCTTCACTTAATGGTTTGTGGTCATAGTCATTAACCATCTGGACGGGATCAGAGATTCTTGATCCTCATGAGCTGTAAAGGCTACAAAATTATTAACCTCATTGTTGCTTTTTCTTCATCGGTCTCTTCATCGTATTGTAAAAGTTGGTATAGTAGCTTTTTGATCGCTTTTCACGTAGTTTGACATTCACTCGATGCGACTCAAAGCCTTCGCACTCTCTATATCAGATCCCTTTTGACGGATTATTATTCCGCTGCTCCACCATTACTCGATCCGAATTTAGGTTCTTCCACACTCTCATTCCGTCGGGTCAAACGCCTCGCAGCCTTCAAGAAAGGTTTTATTAAACCTTTTAGAGTTTTGAAATTTTTGCTAGTAAATTTATGGTATCACCTTACTTTTCTTCCTCGTCAGATGGAAGTCTTCAAAGCTATTCCCTTTCCTTTAGGTACTTCACTCTCCTCTAGAGTCATTTCAAAAGTTAGGAGATTTCCCATTAGTTCATCAAAAATCATAGTTGATAGATCCTGAGCTTCCTCGATAGCTGTGACTTTGTGAGCAAACCTTTTTGGAAGAGTTCTAAGAACTTTTCTGACGAGTTTTTACTCATCTTCTCTCTCCAAGGGAAAAGGACTCATTAGCAAGATCTTTTATTTTGGAGTTATAGGTCGTGATTGTCTCGCCCTCCCGTGACCTTCGTATTTTCCCACCCGGGTGGTTAGTCATTAAGTCTAGACATCCTTACTTCTTCAAGTACCTTCATAGCAAATTCAGATTTCCTATGCCTCCGCTACGCATAAGAGCTAATAAGTTTAAATACTGACTTATCAGACAAAAAGATAGCATTCAAGTTGCTTTGTCAGTTCTCAAGGACAATTTCATTTAAGATTGACCAGTTTTGTTCTTCTTTGATCACCAAGACTCCATCATCATTATTTACGTTGGCCTGGCCCGCCCAAGAAGAACAGCCTTTCCAAAAGTTCTCGTATCCACCGACCGTAAGAAGGCGGTCATCTTAGCTTTCCAATAGGGGTAATTGGACCCGTCAAGTCGCGGAGGACGAGAGATCGAACTTCCTTCCTGATTCCCTTCCATCAATTCACACACCAAAGAACCTTCACTCTGTATGTCGAGTGCCCGCTCTGATACCAATTGAAAGCAGGAACTAACTCCGGAAATTGCAGCTTGTCAATCCAAATAGCTAAAACAAAGAACGAATTTTCAAATGTTGATAAAAAAAACCAAAATAAATGACATGAAAATGGTAACCTGGGGCCTGCCTAAAGAAAGATCTCTTTACGCCCTGGGGCAACAAGCCCTGTGAAAGCTTTCCACTATAAAGATGAAATTATTACAAGTGTGGACTTATATACCGATGTCTACATCAATTTATCTAACTAACCTTCACTATATGAAATAGGATCCACCTATTCTCTCCACTATCAACACCCACTGATCACAATACAACAAGAAATGAATACTCTTAAGAAGATTGTTAAATTGCGTTATAAAGAATCGTACAATAGTGTTAAGGAGCAAGAGCAATCTCCTTACCACACATTCATTTCACCGACTCCGACACTCAATAAATCAAAGCAAGTGAAGATTTCAGATTGAACTTGTAGCAAAACATATTTTCAAAGCGATCCACATCTTCAAAAAGGCCGGGCCCATTTATAGTAGCAGTTTCTGATAGTGGTTTTGGTCTTGATTTTCGGAAAGCATCTTCTAAGAATCATTACTTCTTCCATAACTCAAAGAGTCCTACCAAAACTCCAATTCTTGCCATTCATAAATTGAGTCATACCAAAACTCCAATACTTGCCATTCGCAAATTGATTGAATAAAAGGTAATTACTATACTTGCTCCCAACAAACCATCAAGTGCCCAAAACGCAAGTGGCACAAAGAAAACACACTTGCATCAAGCTTTAACACTTTAGCACTTGTTTGAACATGTCCATGCGGGACGCCAGGAAAGTCTACCACCAATGACCGAACAAGAAAATTCAGCCAACCACACACTAACACCTCGTATATGAAGTTGGGAACATAGCTGAGAGGTCAGATCACTGAGCAGTAACCAAGAGAGGAAAAATAATTTTGCGAGGCTTAGCGATTCCGCATTTACAATAGTAACCATCAAGCGCATTTGCGTATGTACTAAAAGGACGGAAGTGAGTGGTGGACGAGGGAAGAAGATGTGGGAGGAGAGTTGGGAGGAGATTCATGAAAGGCTGAGCTTGCTGAATCGTCATTGGGAGAAATAGACGTCAAGCGTAGGCCTAACACACGGTGAGATGGCTGACGAGTACAAGGATGAGTCAGTGGGCGCATGTGTTGTGGAAATACAATCGAAGGTAGCTATATATGGAGGCTACATGTCCAACAGGGATTTGTGTAATGAAAGGGTCGCGATAGATTCATGCAGATGAATTGGGTCCTCAAAGTTATAGCTCGCGGGAATAAGGTACTGAGACGAGAGAAAGATGACGATAAAGCTTCCACATATGGAAAAATGTGTTCGAGAAACGGATATGGCGAGACACATACACACTTTGATTCAGCTGGATTCAAGCATCGAAAACCTTTATCAAGCGAGAAAAGCTCAAGAAAATGCAAGGCAAGTGATCAATGGAGAGATTCGCGCGGTGTTTTTGACATGTCAGTAGCACAAACAACTCCAGAAACTCAAGGTTAAAGTAATTAGTAATACCAACAACGCTCATGGGGGAAATGTTATTTAAGGTAGCGGTGGAAAGAACATCGACAAACGGACGACATATCTAAAGGCTTCCGCCCAAAAATCAAAGGCATACGTGTTTAAAAGGACAACGATTTTGGCCGGGCGATGACGATTCTTACACTTGGCAATCCCATTTTGTTGAGAAGTATCCGGCAAGAATAACGAAATTTAACACCTAAGCAGGAATCAGGTTCTAATTTACGAAATTGGGCCACCTTCATCGACTTGAAACGTGATTGAGGTTTATGAAATGCATTTCAGATGTAGCATAAAACCGATACATTTCTATAGTGTCACTTTACGCTTCACAGATAGCACCGGGCAAAGCGAGTAAGGTGATTGATAAAATAATATAAACGCATTCCCGAGGGAGATACCGCTGAGATCGCTAAACATCGAATGAATTAAAAAGATAATGGGGTTCAGAATTAGAAGAAGATAATTTAGATCGCTTGCAAGTTCGCAAACATTCCATAATGGGGTTCGAGAATCCAAAGAATTACTGTTTTTGACTCCTAACTAAGCCTTGTAACACATCGGTCCGGGATGTCGGAGACGCTTGTTCCACAAGGAATAAGAAGTCGAATTGCAGAAACCTGAGTATCGTGAATCTAGTGGAAACAACACGCAGAAATGACATCACGACCGTTTGATTTGGCCGACTCAAGGAAGGATTGTGACGTAGACGATAGTTAATGTCGAGGATGTCAGAACGTAATGATATAACTAAACAGATATATCAACACCCAAACTCCTCCGAAGGCCCACATTTCTATGTAACTCAACAAACAATAATTGAAAATACCGAAGCAAATAACACTGCATCTTTTATACGTGTTACTCCTCATGACGCCCCGTCAGTCAAGCAGAATCAACTAGAAAGAACTCTTAATGATTGTTACAAAGTCCTATCAATCTAAGCTTCTCCAATTGAGTAATACTTTATAATTTAAGATTCTGAATACAAATCTACACTTAGATTTAGGCTTAAAATGATATATGTGACGATACAACTCAAGTAGAACAACCTCTATTGAATTTGGAACAAAGGAATTTAGAGAGAAAATTGGAAAAATTTAGGATTAAAGAAAAGCAGGACCTAATCTTCCTTTATGCCCCAACCGCCTTTCATCGAGATTCACGAGACTGGTCTCGGCGACGGGTCTCATGGCCTCGAACAGCCTATACACAGCCCGGGCATCAAATGTGCATCGAGACCCCATCGGGACCTCAGGGTCTCGATGGGCTCCATACGTGACTGCTTCATTTGTGCATCGAGACCCCATCGAGACCCCGATCCGACGGGTCTCGATCCCATGCATCTTCAACACTTGAAAAATGCCTTCAACTCAACATCTCCCACTGCTCTTTCAAATCACCGCCTTCAAGACTTCCACTCACAGCCAGCACTCTCGAGCTACTTGCTCAAGGTTAACTGCTCGAACACAACTTCAAATTTTCTCCTTGTTTACAACCTTTTAAACATATCAGCGTGATTTCACTCCTAGAATCTTGTCAAGCTTTAGGACCCCATTCTCCAATACGTAACGTATTTAAATGGAACCTCACTCCCATGCTTTGTCTCGCATTTAAACACGGATTTTTAGCCGTATAAATCGCACTCCGACTATCACAAAGACAAGGTGTTAGCATCCATGCTCAAGATTCGGGCTTCTTTCAAGAAAGTCTGCAACCGTATCATCTCTTTCTACTCGCTTCCGACATAAGAATATATTTCATTTCTCACAACTAGACAACGCTACTATTGTCAGAACTTCGATCTCCAAATTAATAAAGAAGCATTCCCAAACGTGAATACATATCCACTAGTAGACTTTCTACTATCACATCGCTCACCAAGTATCAAGATTCAAGCATATCCTTACCAACCTCGCACTAGATTTTACGGAAACATAAGGATTTTTCAAAGACTACCATTCGTATCTCAAAATCCACTTTGCGCTTCCCAATGTTCTTTTCCCCGGTTAATATATATCTACCCGACAACTCCTACAGCATACAACAGGTCTAGTGTGCACACCATAGCATACATAAGACTACCTACTGCTGAAGCATAAGGCACCTTATCCATATACTCTAAATCATCTTCAGTCTCAGAATGTTTGATCGATAATTGAAATGAGCAAATTAATTGGTATTTATAGGTTTTGCATCCAGCATGTTGAATCGCTTGATTACCTTCTTCAGGTATTCTTCTTGTGTCAATCTCAGAGAATCCCGATCTCTGATTATTCTCATCCCTTAATCTGTTTCGCTACCTAGTCTTTCATCGCAAATCCCACCTCTTTCTTCAACATGTTCACCTTTGCAAATCACCCCACAATCAACATATCATCAACATAAAGAAGTAACATAACATAATCTTTTGAAACTTCCTATGTAAATGCCAGGGTCGGTCTCACAACTTACAAAACTTCAACCTTTGATAAAGTTACAAAGCTGCAATATTCCAACGCTCCTGAGCCTGCTTCTGCCGCATAAGCCTTTCCTCCGAAGTTTGCGCATAAAATCTTCTTTTCCCCAACCTCAAAGCCTCGAGGCCGTTTCATGAATCCTTCATCTGTGATCACTGCTGAAACCAGCTTACATCCATCCGACGGCGTGCAGATCATCTCTCGCTACCAATCCTGCACGCTTCCGACACAAGCTTCTCGATCACGGGTGAGAATATTTTAGTGTAGTCAATTCCTTTCCTCTGTTGGAACCCCTTGACAACCAAACGAGCTTTTTATAGCTTGCTACCATCCTGCTCCTCCTTGATTCTAGACCATTTATTCCGCAATACTCTCTCCGGCTTCCCCGGCGGTCTTACTAACTCCCCACGCCATGTTTGTCAACAATGACTCCATCTCCTTTCATCGCTAACTCCCACTTGACGTTTCATCACATTGTACTGCTTCGATATGTTCAATGTTTCGCCTCCTACGCTAACGTAAATAGAAAAGCTAACAGGAGTAATTAATTCTCCGAGTTGGGTTTCTCCGACACGGATATTTTCCTGACTGTGTGTCTCTACATCTTGATCACTATCAGAACAATCTCTCTTCCCCTCGTTGATCAATCGACGTAAATGTTATCATCGTACTGGCCGTCTCCCTCCATCCGAACTCATCTTTTCTAAATGTAAGACAAAGATATGATCTTCAGCACCAGGAGCAAGGGTACGATCTAAGACATGCCATTTGAAGGGAACCGAGTCACGCCTTTCTCCTACGATTTGACTTCTTCGGTATTTCGCGACTTCTCCTCCACTTCTCTCTCCTCTAACACTTTCTCGTCTGTCTCAGATAACACCTATTCATTGAAAAACCATTATTCTTGCTCGAATGCATCTTCCTGGCTTCAAATCATAGAACCCGATCCCATCTCGTCGCCATAACCAATAAAATAGCAAATGTTAGATTTAGCTTCAAGCTTATTTCTAGTATTTGCTCTAAATATGACGCTAAAAATCAAATACTTTCTGTGAAAGAATAATTTACCTCTTAACTCCACTCTTCTTAATTCTCACATTCAGAGGGACCATGTCCGCTTATCAAGAAAGCCAGCCAGTGATTGACAAGGCCCCACCAGAATGCCTGGTAAACTACGTTGTAACCTCATACTTCTAGCACGCTCATCTCACCGCTCGCTCATCCTTTCAAATTTATTCCGCTCGCTGGGGTGTTCCCGAATAGTCTTCTCGCATCCTAATTCCATTCGCACAATATTGTTTGAACCATATCACCCAGATTCAATTCCTATCATTTATCTCAAACACTTCACCTCAAATTGGCCTCATTCTCAACCATAGCTCTCCATTTCTTGAAGACTTCATACACTTCGGATTTATTCTTCAGAAAATAAACCCAAACTTTTCTCGTCGCATCATCAATGAAGGTTACATAATACGATGAACCTCCCACAGAACCAACAGGCGCCGGTCCCCAAACATCTGTGTGAACTAACTCAAGCCTCTCAGATTTCGGCTCAACGCCAGTTTTAACAAAACTGACTTCTTCTTCTGCCTCTAACACACCAAGGATATGATGATCAAATATATTTGAGCCTTATCACATTATTTGAAACAAGTGCCTATACCTTTCGCCTACGTGGCCCAATCTTTTGTGCCACAACATAGTCTTCTCTCGTAACTAATAATAGCAAATGGTATAGTCATTCGAGAACTCAAAGTAGGCGTGCAACGTACCTATCTTCTGCACCTCGCGGCTACGCCTACACCTCGAGCTACCTTCCAGCTTGCCTTCACTCAAACGTAGTTCGAACCATCCTCATCCACCGACCTACGTAAATCAAGCTCTTCACCAACTTCGTACATGCCTCTCACTTTAGTCAATCTCCGTAGAACTATTCGACAGCCTTCAAGTTCACATCTCTCATACCTTCAATCTTTAGTGGCTCACCTGCTAGCAAGACGAACCGAATTCCATACCCCAAATACCATATAATTCAACATTATATCCTCGAGCGGGCGAAAATTTAAACGATGTTCAATCAAGAATCCAAGAATTTATCGAGCAATCACCGCATAAGTAGCATCCGCATAGTCATCAACAATATTCACATCGCCTCTTGTTGCCCTCACGACCACTGTGATGCCTTGCATTGCCGCAACAGGCCCGGGGCCTTGCTACATCCTCAAAGACTCAAGAGTACGCCCCTCCAAACTTCGACTTACTCTTTCCCTTGACTTCGACCTCCATTTATTCTTGACGCTCCCTTTGTCATAGTTCCTACCCCTTTCTACATTCAATGCAGAACCTTTATCAACTCCATCATTCTTCCGAACTTCTTCGGACAGACATCGCTCTTCAACCACCTTAAGCTGTAACTTCTCATTTCCGACTGAATTACTCACAGCAGCCCTCATCGGCTCCCAACTATCTGGCAAAGACGCCAATAGTATCAACGCTTGTAATTCATCCTCGAAGTTCACCTCAACAGTAGACAGTTGACATTTATCAAACTATTGAAATCATTAAGGCGCCTAGCGCACCGAGTATTCATTGACATCTCAAGTGAAACAGTTTCATCAACTGCATTCTTATTTGGTTGGCGGACGTTTCTTTTCATATAACCCCGACAAAGTTTATCATCAAGCCCCTTTGTCATGTCTCCTTCACATTGGCAACAAAGCTTCTAGACAAGCACGCCTCACCTATACCCAAGACTTGTCTATCTACTGCCCACTCCTTCAATCTCCATATTTCAAGGGCTTCTCTAAAGGATTGTCATGAAGCTTCTTCCATACAAATAATCCTCCATGCTCATCTTCTAATACAAATCAACCCCATCGAATTTATCTACAAAGATATACGATACACCTTCAGATTTTTGCCATTGAATTTCTAGAAACTATATCTAGACTCTAGCTTTCAACCAAACTCTGATACTCAATCGGTTGGAACGTAACGATAACTAAAACGTATATATCAACACCCAAACCTCCGAGTCTAATATCTCTATGACCCGAACACAATTAAAATACCAAAGTAAATAACACCGTATCTTTTATACGTTCCCCTCAAGGTACGGCCCTGTCGCCAGAAAATCAACTAGAAAGAACTCTCAATGATTGTTACAAATTCCTATCAAATTAAGTTTCTCCAACTGAAAATACTTATAATTTAGTATTCTCAATGACAAATCTACACCTAGATTTAGCTTAAAATGATATACAGATGATAAAATCATAGAGAACAACTCTATTGGAATGGAAACAAAAGGAATTTAGAGAGAAAATTGGAAAAATTTAGGATTAAAGAAAAGCGACCTAATCTTTCCTTTATGTCAACCGCCTTCATCGGCACTTCATTGAGACTTCATCAGACTCCCTGAACCATGTTCAACTCGTGATCTTCAACACTTTGAAAAATGCTTTCAACTCAACAGGACGACGAGTCAGGTATAAAGCACTCCACACATCGCACTGAATAAGGGGAGTCGTTGTTCTTGGATCTTTTTAACTAAAAAAGATGAGGATGAGAATTGACTAGGTATTTATTATCAAGACGCTGTTTGGCTATGTTTAAAGCACCAAAGGAGTGTCCGAATCGCAAGGATACCAATGATCGAACTGCTGAGCATTACACCCATATCGTGTGATTGCGGCCGCTACAAATCTAACATTGATTGGTATTTTTGGTCGGGGAGCTTGAAGTTAGACTCGCCGCTAATGCCATCCGAAGTGAGTATCGGTTCCTTACCCGCACGATTTTCAGATGGCTATCGCGAGGCGCACCGAGGCTACCGGTAATGATAATTTTATTATCTACCACGATTTGGAGCTAAGCGACCCCTCGTTATCGAGAAGGATCCTCCCTTGTTCGAGGACTTGTATGAGGCTTGACAAGGCAAATTTAGCATAACACCATATTGTATGAGTATCGGGCACCGAGTCGAATAGAGTAATACGATCATCTCACTAAAGAGCATGACCTAAGAGTGGCAAAATAAGGCATTAGTCACGTGTTGTTGATAACCAGAATAAACGGAGTTAAATCGCGGCAATCCTAAGAGGATTTGAGTAATAAGATCACTGCTTAATGGTTCTCTGAAAGAAATATGAGGGAACAAGTGAGCTTTAACTGTTGAGATAGTGGTACCTTTCGCAAACGCCCGGGAACTTGGAACCTAAGATTCATGCGCAGTAGGTTGAGTACGATCAAAAGACTCGTTAAGAGTGTTTGAAGCATCACACACGCTTTGCAATCGTGATCGAGAAGCATTGAGCACGGGTAAAAGCGGTGGCAATGAATCCAAGATCGTTAGTTATCAAGCATTGAATCCAAGTGTCGAAGTTGTGGTGGGCCATTAGTGGGACAAGGTAGAGTGCCATCGACCAAGGACAGTAATTTTTTACTGCCCAAAAATTTTCGAATCACCTTTTTCCAATTAAGGTAATTGAAGGGATGGAATTATGGCAACCGAGTTTTTAATATCGATTGTAGTATTAATCATGGGTAAATTATGTGGACGATTAGTGATGAAAGGTTTCATAGAATTTTGTGGTGGTGCGGTATGAGGGGAATTTGTCGGAGCAGAGGTGGAGAAAGTATTATAATTAGTCATAAGTAGAAGAAATGGCGGACATATGGTGGACTCCGAGAAAGAAATAGCGCAGAAAACGAATTAGTAGATCGTTTGCTCTGTTATACCATGATAGGAAATAGAAGAAGATATTTCTGGCTCATCATCAATTGTGATGATTAACTGTAATAGTACAAGAGTCTGAATCCTATTACAAGAATCGGTACATAGGATAAGTCTAAAAAAAAGAACCAAACTATGTGATGGCTACCAATTCAAGATCATAGCAATTACAATAAGTAGCCTGGAATATGCCAACCACGGCTCACTAAGTCCTACTGCATTTGGACACTGCAACATGCTTAACAATAACCGTGAAAAGGGAGCAGAAACAAAGTATGCTAACGATTACCATGTATGGTGGCTCGGAAACACGGGTTAAATATTATTGAGCCGCCATCCAGAAATTACAGACTTCCATATTTTGGAATCAACTGATTTAAAAGTACTATTCCTGGCCTCTTCCAAAGATGGATACCTTTTCCATCTACCCGCGGTGGTCTTCATGACGATCCTCACTCCTTATTAGCTTCCATTTTTTTTATGTGTTTATGAGTTCACTCAAATCTCGGCCCGTATGTCGAAAGGTCCTCTCTCGATACTAATTAACAAAGTGAACTTGCCTAGCAAATACCAAATGTCCAACCAACAAATAATGACACTTTGATCTCACAATTAAGCAAAACACAATAAATAAATAAATGGCTATAAAGTAAATAACTCAAGATCGGTAACCCGCCTCAAGGCCGTGAGTTGCACTTATTGCCCGGGGGCGTTTGCCCGGAGAACGCCCACTATAATATGAAGTAATTACAAGTGTGGTCTTACAAAATGCTCTACATTCTCATGACACCCTAACTAACCTTCAATCTAGTTTCTAAGACTGGGGATCCACTTATCTTCCTTTCTCCTCGTCACCTCCTTGCTCAATTTACAATAATTCCAATGAAAGCTCTCTAATGATTATTACAACGGAGTGTTATAACAATCGTACATTACTTGTAAGATTGTGAGACTTTCAACACAAGCGACCTACACCAAATACGAATAAAACTTGTCTCTATCAACGCAAGAACGCTTTGTGGTAAATAAATTATTTCGTGGTTTTCATTCTTGAAATCAACGCCTTTATATAAAGGTAGTGTTTGTGAGAGTTTCGGGTCTTCACATAGTAAGGTCTTTGATTCGAGATCCACCGCCTCGCTATAAGTATACGAAGTCCTACGACTCAACGCTTGCCTTATTAAAACAACTTGATCTTCGCCGAATATCTTTTCGGTGTATCTTCATATATCACCTATTCTTTTATACGCACATATCTCCTCTCGAAATCCTAATATTTAGTTTGCAGACATCCGAAAGCCCCTTACTGTTTTGATACTTGGTCGTAGATAATACATGGTAACGTGTCGATGTCAATCAAGCACATACAACACTCCATCCTTGGAAAAACTTGATCCAACAATCTACTCATCAATGTATCCAACGTAATCTTATGATTACTACCATCCATAATCTTATGGCTCACTATAATCTCACATACTAAATGAGGATACGGCGAATATAATAGATTTTTTTTTCTTCAAAAGGTGAAATTATTTTTTCGTAAAGAAGCATATGTAGTTCTCAAACGAGTGCTTTTATTTTTTGTCGCCCTCGAATCGCTAAAGACAAGAGAGATGACTAAACTTATGACTATGGAGCATCATTATCACTTGATTTGTTTAATGCAACTATAGATTTTAATTTAAGTGTATCTGAACAATAAAGTTCAATGAAACAACTAACGAGTCAGTTTGTTCTTTGTGGTGGCTTTGGATCTGAGACGGCTATAAATGTTCAATGTGGTATTTGTTTAATTTTGTCAGACATTCTATTCGTGAGATTTTCACGGATAATGAAAAGATATTCTAAAGATTCATTGAGTATGACTATAGCGAAGACATTACTAATCATCCGTAGTTCAAGAATATCTCTATAATATCTCGAAAGAGTGTCAACACTTAGTGAGGACAGAAAATCTACTATTTATCCTCTATTGATAGATTGATTCCGCTGTTCTAACCCTTCCAAGATCTTCGAAGAACGTTGAATCCATTATTTTTCTCGCTTACGAACCATAATGATCGAAATATGGACGAGAGATTTTCTCGCATTCTTTTGGTTATTTATACAGAAAGAGAAATAGTTGAAAATATCTCTACTGATAGCATTATTGATGATTTTGATAGAGTAAAAGGCCGTAGAGTACCTTTAAGATGAATTTTATCATTTTTACTATGAAGTATTATTTTACAAGTTATATACTATATTTTTATTTCAACTTGACCCCCCTTACTTTTACATCCTGGTTCTGTTCCTGGATGATGAAACCAAAATTAACGTCATATATTGTGAGTTTGGGTTATTGAAATAAAAAGGTGTAAATATCCACTACTTAATTTGGTAGCATGTTGACATCCATCGTCTATTTCAAATTTTGGTCATTCACTAATTTGTATTTCTCAAATTAAATTTTCTAGCCTAACAAAAACTCATTACTACACTTGTCGCCTGACATGCAATGTTTAATCACTTAAAGGGTCAACGGTAGCTTTCCAAGTAGGAACGATTTTATAATCCTCGCTGTCTTCTCAGTAACTTTCGAAAGTTTGTATATTTATTTGACCAACTAAATTATTATTATTACATGTGAGAAAGGACATCAAATCAGCACTTAAGAAATAGGACGGGTGTCATTTTTGTCAACTTAACTTTTTATAACTTAAATGTTCAATTCATTCGCTATAATAAAAGATATATTCAAGTATTTACCATGACTTAAAAAACTTTTGCATGAATTATGCATATTTTGATACAACTTTATGGTTTGTGTTTAACGACATATTTCCTCGTTTATATTTAGATGATTTAATTCTCTAAAAGGATTAGGGCCAACAGTAACCTATCATTGCTTTGAGAGAAAATTATATGATAGTCGAAATATTACTGTTTAATTTTAATTTTAGCCACCTAAGTCATACTGTGATTTATATTTTAGTTATTTTGAAGAATAATTTGCATATCACAATCTTTTTCTTTAATAATTACCGATAAAATTAAATTTTTATTTATTTTAATTTTTATATCTTGCTCTTAGGACATATGACAATAATGATAAATACATGCTTTCATGATAATAATGCAATTATTATTTACAACCATCTTTCTTTAATTACATTGATACATGATAATAAGTTGACCAATCGATTAATAATTATTCTATAGTCACAAGTCATACATTATATATATACTGAAAGCATTAACTATTTATTGAGCAATATTGAAGCTAAATATTACTAGACAAGTTTATACCCATCATGGGATTCTTTTTCATTCCCAGGATTCCAGCGTTCCTCAATATATACTCCATTATTGGATAGACATGACATTTGATCGACAAAATTAAATATTCATAAAATATTATTTAATTTAAATTTTGAGCAAAAAATGGTTTTTAAAAGAATATTATATTTGAATAATATATTAAAAGGTTGTATTCATTTGTTTAGAAATGGTATAATAATGTCGATCAATGAACATAGCCATAAAGATTCCTTTTCAAAAATTCTACGAAACCGTCTTACAAAAATATTGCTCAAAACATATGATAAACAATCAATTTTGTAGAAATAAAAACCAACATTAAAGGGACTTGATCAACAAAGGAATGGTTAATAAATACTAAACATTATCTATTGAATATCTCTAACAATACTTTAGGATCATTAAAAAGCTTATAGTAGACAATTATTATTACATGTTTATATATATGAATATGATGCACAATTATTATTACATGCGTTTATATGAATATGATGCACAATTATTATTACATGCGTTTATACTTTAGGATCATTAAAAGCTTATACTTTTCATGTGTAATGTAACTAAAAGAAAGGAATGGTTAATAAATAGATAGAAAACGGTTATTATTTATAGATATTTTCATCTATTATTCTTGTAGTGCCTTGTACTCCCTTGTCTTAATATAGATATATATTTGATTGTTTATAATAAAAATGCTCGTTTCGTTTATATATAAATATGATTGTTCATACTTTCGTCTCTAGTTTAATTTCTCATCATGAAATATAATGATCACCTATATTAATATAAGGTAAAAAGAGGAGGAAAAAAAAGGTAATAGAGGAAAATTAATAAAATATTTTTTCTTAATATACAAATATTTTGAGACTTATGAAGTGATTTAATATTATTTTTTGAGATAATCAAGGATATAAATCGAAGGTGCATATTACATCTCAACCAAAGGCGCAACGTTCAGTATTTATGATACTGTGTCCGATCCTAACGAACTAATTTTAAGTCAACCTTAAACTTCGTTATCTTAATTTATTCAGGTTTCTTCTTCATGAGTGGTGAGATAAACTTCGTTCCTGCAACAAGTCAAAGTTAGACATTGAAGATAAGTGTAATATAATCAAGTTATTATTGCAACATATAGCACGCTTAGACAAAAGCTTAGTATTTGTTAGACTTTCTTAGAAAACACATGTTCATCTAAAATGGCTCTGATTTTCACCATTTTTGCCTTGTTCTTTCTTCCCTTTGCTTTGCCTACTAATTTCAAGATAGCCCAGTTTGACTCTGACCAAACCAGAGTAGTCTTGATTGGAGATGCTCAAGTTACAGTTGGACAAATTCAGCTGACTAATCCAGTGTATACTTGCCGTGTCGCCTATGTACTTTATCCTGAAAAAGTTCCGATTTGGGACTCCAATTCTGGGACACTCACTGATTTCACAACTCATTTTTCCTTGACAATAGACAACATGAATCGGCCCCTATCCAAATACGGACATGGAATCACATTCTTCCTTGCCCCTACTCCATTTCAGATTCCACCAAATGCGAATGGCGGTTTCTTGGGGCTCTTCAATACTAGTTCCAGTGGATCATCTACAACTCAAATTCTATCCGTAGAATTTGATACATACTCAGATGGATGGGATCCTCCATACCAACATGTTGGAATCAACAACAACTCAATCATTTCCTCTGTTACGGCACCCTGGAACGCTACCCTTCATAGCGCTGTACCTGGTGATGTGTGGATTACATATGATAGTACTACAAAGAATCTCAGTGTTTTCTGGAGCTATGGTGGGAATCCTAATTCTAGTCTTTCATACCAGATAGACCTGAAGGAAGTTCTTCCGCCATGGGTAACAATGGGATTTTCATCGGCAACAGGTTCACTTCAGGAACTCAATAAACTTCAATCATGGGAATTCAATTCAACTCTTAATATAGATCAAGGTGGCAGAAGTAATTCAAGAAAGACCGCGATAATAGCAGGTATCGGGGCTGCAGGTGTTCTTTCAGTTATTGGTGGTGGTGGTATAGCTTTGGCAACTATAAGAAGACGGAGACAAAATAAGAGCAAGTCTTCTGAGACAGACCACTTAACATCAATGAATGATGACCTTGAGAGAGGCACAGGTCCTAGAAAGTTTTGCTACAAAGATCTTGCCACAGCAACAAGTAACTTTTCAGTTGAAAGAAAATTAGGTCAAGGTGGATTTGGTGGAGTATACAAAGGGTACCTGGTGGATGTAGACATTCCAATTGCCGTAAAGAAGTTTTCCAGTGGGTCTAAGCAAGGAAAAAAGGAATATATTACAGAGATCAAGGTAATTAGCAGGTTGAGACACAAAAATTTGGTTCAGCTCATAGGATGGTGCCATGACCAAGGAGAATTCTTACTTGTTTATGAATTCATGCCTAATGGAAGTCTAGATGCTCACCTCTTTGGAAAGAAGAACCCTCTCGGCTGGTCTTCAAGATACAAAATTGCACGCGGTTTGGCATCTTCCATCCTTTACCTCCATGAAGAGTGGGAACAATGTGTGATCCACAGGGACATTAAACCCAGCAATATTATGCTGGACTCCAATTTCAATGCCAAGCTTGGAGATTTTGGTTTGGCTAGACTTATGGACCATGAGCTAGGACTACAAACAACTGGCTTGGCCGGAACCTTGGGGTATTTGGCGCCTGAATGTATAAGCACAGGGAAGTCAAGCAAAGAATCAGATGTGTACAGCTTCGGAGTGGTAACACTACAGATAGCTACTGGAAAGAAGCAAGGGGACCTACCAGATACAAATTCCCATACAGGTCTCATAGAGTGGGTTTGGGATCTGCATGGAAATGGAGAGCTACTTTCAGCTGCAGATGGCAGACTCAATATGGAATTTGAACCCAAAGAAGTGGAATGTTTGATGATTGTGGGGCTGTGGTGTGCTCACCCAGACCGCAGCTTAAGGCCAACAATTAGGCAAGCAATTCAAGTTCTTCAGTTTGAGGCTACATTGCCTCGGCTACCAATGAAGATGCCGGTACCAGTGTACAATGCTCCTATTACATCGTCACTCAGTTCAGGAGACCAATCCATTACTCACACAATCAATGAAATGGGGCGCTAACTATTAAGAATTCAAAAACTTTGAATTGATTGCTTCTTATTGAGTAATGTTAAATGTCATAATAATGCAGTTGTAATAAACAGTGATGTTTGATTGGTACATATTTGTCATATATTTTAGGAAGTTTATTGTATTTAAATTGATAAGTAGTATATTTTATGAGACTAGTAAAATATATGTACGCTGTACGTAAGTATATATGAAACTGAGATAATCAATAAAGTAATTAAAATTTAACTAAATTTATAATTATATATTAATATATAACTTACTTTTCTCATAATTATAAGAATGCACTTTATGTTACTTTATTTATCGTGAGAAAACATCACTTCTCTCTTTTAGCTACAAAATCAAAACAATTATTAGTTAGCTAATTGTGAGTCATTATACTCCCAATTATAAATTGTTGAGGAATTATATTTTTATGAAACTTATTATACTTAGACATTAATAAAGCTCAATGGAATTTATTAATTGTATACTTTATTATGAAATATTTGAAAAGAACTAATAATTATCAATGAAAGTAATCATATTTCTATCATAATAAACATATGAATGGAAGTGTTAACTGTGAATATAGTACCTATAATTTATTAGCACGTCTAGTATAATTTATTCTCTTCTCAATTGATTAGAAGTATAAATTATACATAATTCAACTATTTTATTTTATTTTATGTATTTATTTTTACATATTTTAAGTGATCATGTCTCAATAATATTTACTTAAAGCGTAAAGTATAGAAGACCTTTTTTTAAAAAATTCTACTCAATTTTAATAGCCTTAAAAAATAAGCCAGAAAAGCGCGTTGAATATCGCACCTAAATGTAAAATATTCCAAATAAACATTGAAAATCAAAGTGAATAAATATAAATGCCTCTTTTATAAAATATATATTATAAAATGAATTTTTTAATGAAAAGTTAAATCTCAATAGTGTATATACGATAAGTATTACTTGATGTTAAAAAATTTAAAATTATGACATAAATAACAAATTTAATTTAAAAGATCCTGAAAGCCATTTAGGCAGTTGAAATTGCCGATTTGTATATCGAATGTTAATTGATAAGTAAGTTATATACCTATCATATACTTATTCATCCATTGTATTTTTAAGGCTATTAATATCGATGAATTATATTTAAATTGGAAGTAAAACTAATAGAAATATTATTATGACAATATAGTCTTCTTTAATTTACTAGTCAATATTAAATAGTGAAAATTGAATTTTTTTAATTTTCTTGCATATATGAAATTCAACACTAATAATTATTGCCTGTATAGGTTATAGTTGGAGATATTGTTTTTGTTGGTTCTAATATTTAAGCATAAAAACCAACATGTTATATAAATTATAATAAATAATTTTAATTTATGAAATCAAATATTCAAATCTCTTGCTATCCGTACTAAATGATTATGCATTACTTGATTTCGTGTTCAAACATGTTTCACGCTTTTCAGCATTGTAATCATTTTAATAAAGTTAATGTAACTAAAACAATTTAACTATTTGACATTATCATTAATTTAACATTGTAAACATGAAAAATTGACAAGAATATAAACATTCACTTTAACATTATTAACTTAAAACACAAATAATAAAAAATTAACATAAATAATTACTTAACTCAAATAATTTCACAAATTAATCAGGATATTGTGTATTAACCTACAAAAATTATAAATTTCGAGATCTTAGCTTTGATATATCCGGAAATTGAAAACAAGCTTGCTTAAATTAACATTACAAATCTTGTACGACACGCACGAGTACGCAGTTAGTATCAGTACCGCGTAGATTATGCGCTCGATATAATGACGAGGACACACATATCAAACACTCAATATGTATATGGAACCCTGGGAGATTACACTACTAGAAAGAGGGCAAAAGGCGCTTCAGGCCGTCTCCCGAACCCCGTCTCTATTAAATGAATTAGAGGCGGGATAAGTCGGGGAATCGCCCCGGCGCGCTTTTATCGTCTCTGTCCGTGTGGCGTCGCCATCCAGACTCCAAGTCGAGCGCGTGGGAATTTGGGCTTCCCCGACTTTTCTGAACACCTTAATAACCCGTTCGATTAGCCGATAATAATGACTAATTCGTAAAATTTAATTGGGCAGTGCATTTTATAATTTAGTAGTAGTAGCGGGGATAATTAGGAGTTAAGTTAGATCGTTAAGTCGTTCGATAACTCGTTAAGCGATTCGAACACGAACTCACGATGCGGCTTTGCCAGCTTAAGTGTTAAATGGCCAATCTACGTCCTTATCGTCATTATTCCAGCGAATATCACGAGCCGTCTCCGCCCCATTTACCTAAGCTTTGGCGAGGATCCTTTTGGAGAAAAGAAAGATTTTTCTCTTCCGTTTCTTTCACTTTGTTGTATTCAGATCCTCGAAGTTGATTATTAAGGTTTAAAGCCCGTCTTTCCTACAAATTTGATGTATGAAAATAGAGTTTTGGTTGATTTTAAGGTTTGACTTTTTGGTTGACTTTTTGGCATAACTCAATTTTATGTTGTTTTTAAGTTTGTTATGGGTGCTATGATGTATATAAAGTATGATAATTCATGATTTAGAGGTTGTTTGAGGGATTTATAGTTGGGTTGACTTTAGGGTTTGGATTGACTTTTCTTTATTGAGGATTTTTTATAAGACTTTAAATGTGTATGAGGTTATATTGGGACACTGACCTTAGTTATTGTAAAGGTTAAATTTAGATTTTAAGGAGAATTGATTAAGGAGTTAGGTTGAAAAAAGTGTGATTTATAGAATTGAGTTGTACTTGATATTTTATAGTATAGGTTGTTAATTATGGACTTGAGGGTTGACTAGATGACTTATAGGATTGATATGAGATGTTAAAAGTAATCTGATTGGAATTACAGTAAGAGGGGGCCGGTTGGGTTATGTCCGGCCGGGCTGTTATTTTCGTTGTTTATCCGTCATTTTAGACCGTTTAGAAATCGTTCCACACTAAGAGTTGGTTGTGTATCTTCTAGAGCATAGAGTATAGTAGTAGGTTTGATTATACTTTCTGGAATTGTTTTTTTGTTAGGCGTTGATCGTGAAGGGGGTGGATTCACGAAGTGATTGTGTGTGTGTTCTGAAGGTTTTTTGTGGTAGCTAAGCGGAGGTGAGTACTTATCTCTACATGGGTGCTACTTCTGTAGCTTACTTTAAATTGTGTGAACATGTATGAATTTGTGGTATGATTATGTGAGAATGACACATGTCGTTGTGGTATGATTATGTAGAGAATGATATACATGTCATTTTGGTATGATTATGTAGGAATGATATACGTATTATTGTCGTATGAATAAATTGATTCATTTGTGTGTGAGCCGTAATTGCAGGTGCGATTATATTTACGTGGCGTTGAAGATTTGCTTGAGGTAAGTAATAAGCTTGAACTCCCCGACTTATGTTTTGATTTACGTGGCCTTGTCGGCCTTGTTGTATTCACGTGGCCTTATCGGCACTTATGTATTTTGTGGCCTTGTCGGCGGTTGTGATTGATTTATGATTGTCGAGATGTTTTAGGTGTGTGCTTTGATATTGTTTTGGGAATAAGTAGTTGGTTATTGAGAGGTGTTGGTTGGAGTTATGCGTAACTTGAGGTGACATAAGTGTTGGATATGACCATATTGGGATGATTATTGGTTAAGAGTGATTACTCGCTTCACTTACGAGGATATGTAGCGTTATTGGCACTTATACTTCGGTATAAGTGCGGTGTGAGATCTATTATCACTTTGCTATGTGAATTGTTAGTGTTGGCCTTATCTTTGGTATAAGTGCGATTATCGAGATCTATTATCACTTTGCTATAGGCATTATTTGATGTTGGCACTTATACTACGGTATAGCAGTCACGGTGTTTATTAGCGATTGATCTATTCCTTGAATTGAGCCAGTTGAGTATATGCGGCACAAAGGGTGGTATACTTGTGGAGATATGAGAGATAGAAGGTGATGACTAGAGTTATAGTCGTTGTTGAGTCTGTGATTTAAATGCTTGGGTGATTGTGTGCCTTATTGAGACCTTCTATTATATGCCCAACATGTTTTGCTGAGGCAGCTACTGGAATCTTATTGTATGACTTTATTAGGTAGTCACGGATAAATACGTATTTATTCATTTTGACTATTATAATATTTATGCATGCCGTTCATTATGGTTTAAGTTACTTCCCCCGTGTTAAGTTTTCACTTTAAGCTTCACGACACACCACCGCTTTGGGCGGCATTTCGTTTATTGCGGAGGTTGGCCAGGGCTGACTAGTTGGTAGGGAGGCGGGTTGGAGGAGTTTGTTCAGTGGCTGAGTATTAGCGTCGGGTGGTGAGGATCTCAACGGCCTCATTTGATGGGTTGTCGGCCGTTTTTTATTGTTGTACTTTATTTTTTCAAACTTTGGCCTTGTCGTGATTGTTTTTATATTGGATACAATACTTATTCTCGGTTGTAGCCTTTCCGGCATTACTTTTTTTTGAGATATGTTGTATATATATATATGGGTTGGTTGTTTAGATATCACACAATTAGTTAGCAAATTTTAAAAGCTGCCTTGTTTTGAGAATCTTAATGGAAATCACAATTTTGGATGAAGCGAGTAGTTCTTTAAACTGAGTCGTCCATCGATATGGTGACTACGGTGTTCAGTTTTTAATGATTTTCACATCGGTGGCCGACTTTGAGGTAGTCGTTACAATTTTAGTATCGAGATTAGGTTTGATTACTTGGGTATGCGTATGGTTGTGTGTCAGCTTGTTTCCTTGAGTCTAGATTGTGAATGAATTGTCTTTTTGTTGAAAAAAATGAGTCTTTTTCTTTTTGTTGCGTAGGCATTGAGGATGCCACTTTGAGTTCGTGGAAGGGTAGAGCGAGGTGCAGGGGTAGGCCGGAGGAGGCCGAGGAAGCTGGTAGAGAGTATAGGCACATTGATGAGTGCAGGCGTGGACAGCTGAGGAGTCGGGAGGTGCATTCTTACGAGCCGAGGTTGAGGGAGGTTAGAGGTAGACCTTGGAGGAAATTAGCAGATAGCAGGGCAGCGGCGGTAGGAGGTCAATTCGAGGAAATAAGTTGTTTCACGGTTTAGGAGATCCTCAGTTTTAGAGAGGTTAGCCGAGGCGGGCTATTGATTTCATCAAGAGACATGAAGTCCATCTTTGAGCCGATGGAAATTGTGGGCGAGATGAGAGTGAAGTTTGCTACTTATGGGCTTTCACGAGTGCCGTATTTGGTAGGAGAACTTGAGTGCGTCTTTGTGCGAGAGGGGAGATTCATGTTTCCTAGGAGCGATTTTTGAGCTCTTCCGGGATAATTATTGGTTGGAGGCCCTCATGGCGGCCTTAGAGAGAGAGGCGATTTGATGCGGGGGTTAGAATTCGGTGGAGGAGTAAGAGAGGCAGTTGCCGACTACTTCTGATGTTTATCCGGTAGAGGCGAAGAGGATCACTAGATTCAGGGATGGGTTGACGTTGAGTCGTCCACCGAGATCTCATTGATGGTTTTACCGGTTTCCATCTTTGTGAAATGCGACCACGAAGATGGAATGGAGTTAAGCGAGCCAGTAGTGGATCGAGGAGGGATTCGACTGAGACTTTCCATAATCCTAGAGCTTCCAACACGACTCCACAAGAACCGACTCACAGCTTTTATGCTCACTCTGATACCCGACTCGCTGGGCTGTAATAATCCGACTCGATCCGAGTCCGCAAGGCCCGAGCCACTCTGACTCCATAGGGCCCGACTCACGTCCGACTCCGCAACAATTAAATAAAATCGACTCGACCCGTACTCCGCGTTCGAGGCCGATGCAAAAAAATTCAAAGTTCCGTCTACATCCAGAAGCGCCGTCCAGCCGCTTTTGCATTTTTTGTTTTAAAAGCGGCGGTTAGTGCGATAACGTGGAGCAGGGAAGTTTGAAATCTACAAAAATCCATCGAATCATACAAACAAATATAAAAGCATTAAAAGATTCCAGACATTAAAATATAATATTGTTCATATAAATAAATACATATTCAACATCGAACATATTAAACATCATATTCATACAAACATCAAATAACCAATTCCTTATGAAGCATCAAACATATTAAACATTCTATTCATATAAACATCAAACATTAATTTATATAAACGATCAAACATTCAAACATAAAATTAAAATAAAAAACCAAATTACCTATTCGAAACTTGAATAGAGTATTTCCCTACAACAAAAGTAACAAAAACAAATTACAAATATATTCATCATACTACATTATTATTAAAGATAATAACAAAAATTAAAAAAAAATGAATAAGTAAGAATTAACTTTTTGAATTCAACCACTTTCTACAAAAAAATATATATAAATTAGAAATTAAGAACCATTACATACAAAATAAAGAAAGTGAATAAAGTATTAATAATTACCTCTTTAAAGTCACCTATAAAATAAAATCAAATTTAAGGTTAGTAGACAATCAAATTATGAAAATAAAATTAATAACATAAAATAAAAAGGATATTATGTTGTGGGTTTGGGAAAAAAATTGTTGGAATGATGATAATGTGAAGAAGGATATATAACTTGAAAAACCTTGAAAATCTAGAACCCCACGTCTCCATCACAATCGCCCAGGTGCACACCCGTCGCTTGAGCCGTCACCGTTTGAAATAAATTATTTGAATTTACCTGATTTTTAGGAGGCGAAATACGAAGTGAAAAAACCGTCTCCGTCCGACTACATGCCGTCTCCGTGCGGAAAAAAAGATTGCTGAAAATTTTCTAATTGTAATTACTGCCGAAGTCGGCTACAACTTGGGCTACATAGGTCTGCGAGAAAAAATGAATCTGAGTTTTGCAGAGCGGAGCTCACTTGTCATGAACCTGATATCAAGAAGCAATAAATACATATTATAGTTTTTTGAACCTGATATCAAACAATAAATACAAGATACATTGCACTCATTGTGCATTTAATCTGATTTAATACAAAGTTACCGTTACAATATGAAAACTTGTAACTTAAAATATTTGATTTAATAGTATCTTAGGAGGAATTTATGCTTCCTACGTCATCATCATGAGCAGCGTTAAAGGTGAATCGACTTCATGTCCCGAACCAAGCCTCCGTGATCGGATACATGCGTCCTCATGTAATGATAGCGAAAATGCCCGATTGACAAGCAGCTGACATCGTTGATTAAATCAGCAAGGGAGGAGATTTATTTGTTAACAACAGAAGATATCTTGATATTCAAAGCGAGACATCGACATTTTACATAGCAATTCCGGTAGAGCAAACTTCTCGTGTTCAATTTCGTTTTCTTGACGCTGCTTGCCCTATGATCTCATTTTGCGTGACACATAATAGAGTTAGTATCTTTATTGTGCACAGGATGCTAGGATAAACTTGAGTCGTCTTTAGAACCTCACCTTTTTGTGTTTTGATTTGAACCATTCCATTCTTCGGATGCTTGCATCTGACATATGTCAATTAAAAACATTTGAAGAGGGCGATAGTATCGTAGCTTTCGAGCCGTCACGACAACTCGATCTCTACAAGACACCATAGTAGTCGGCATGATCGTCGTCTTGGTAGCGTGAACCCGCCGAACCTGAAACACCACTATTGTAAATTATTTCTTATTGCCATCGCCTGCCTAATATCAAAATAGTACCGTTGATGCTTAGTACCGCTATACCTTTTGATTTACAGTGCGGGACCTAATGAAAATTCTCGGTGTCAAATTATTGTCCATATTATTCGGGCGTACTTTTGGAAACCATTAAATTATTGGTGGCGTCGTTTTCTCATCGTTTGTATCGGGATTGACTCATGGAAATGATGTGGTCTACAAAATAAAATGTTATCGTTTAGTTAAGTATTATATCACATAAGAATTAGATCAAATTGAAGTACTAAATATACCCAACACTTGAAGAGTTTCATGTCACTTGGTGTATTGCGGAGAATATACACATGGCGGTGTTGTATAGTTCTTGTTGATTATCTATGCTTCACTTCTGGCGTGCCACGTCTTGAGTATGAAACAATGGCAAGCAGATTTGGGTCATCCATCCGATCCCGGTACATCGTGCTTCTTTGAGTGATTTAAGTTGGTTTGATCCACTTCCAGTAAAATTGAACAAAGTTTGAAACCTCTTTGACCAAATATGCCTCGCATATTGACCCTTCAACACGTGCCTTTTGCCTTACCAATTTCTTCAATCCCCCTAAATATCTACAAACATTTGTAAGGTTAGTTAGATGAGTAAACATATAAAACAGTATGAAAATATAATAAAGTGAAAAACTCACGACTCGAAGAATTTTTATCCATCTATCTTGTCTGGGGCCTCCATTTAAAGCTTCATACGACAAATGTATATGTAGGTGTTCCATTACATCAAAAAGCATTAGAATATCTTTTCCATCTTACAAATTATCTGTGATATTATACCCCGAGGTACTCCACCGTTCCACATTTAGAGTTGCGGACATATCGCGAAAGAAATAAGACCAACTGTGATTGTTTCAGCACATAGGATTAGGCAGAGATGATGGAGTGCCTACGAGGAAGTAACCGTTGCATAATATGTACATCATGACTTTTTAGTCCGCTAAAGTTCACATTTCTTGCGCGTCTTTACTGATGTTTGAAAGCGTATCCATCGGGTAGTGCCAAACGGGGACAACCATTTCACGAAATCTTTGCATTCTTGAGGGTTCAAATTATAGTCATTTTGGTTTATGTTTCCTCATGACATCCATATGCAACTCTGGTCTCGAACAATGAGTCTAAATGTCGAGCCTCGACCGTTCATTATCTTCTTCAGGGAACATCATTCTGATATGTAATACATTTTTACCATTGTTTCTTTTCGAGTATTGCATGAAGTCGATATTTAGTAATACGATTGTGCGATTAAATTAACTTTCGACTCCCAAAATATACTTTTCTTGCAGTTGTCTTTGAACATTATACCCGGTGATTTGGCGATTTTGAATATTTAAATTTTTCCATATTTAAAAGTCTAGTATGAATTTTTTATAAAGCATTAAAATACTGAATTCATACATCCCCGGATCACTCAAAATAATGTATATTAATCTAAAACACATAAATTGCAATATGAATAAAAGAGTTCTTACATTACTTGAGGCGGAAGAAGAAATGGAAACCAACTCCTCAGAGCCAATGGCGCGTGAATGCCACTTGAAAAACCTCTCCCGATTCTTTGTCGGCTTACCAAAAGCGATGTCCTCTAGAAATGCACACACCGGGAGGGAATCGAATCGAAACTTGAACTATTTAAGAGTTGTGAGGCAAAATGGAAGAGAAAAAAAAAACTAAATTAACTTAGTTTGAACCGTTATAGTTCTAATAAAATAATGAGTCAACGAGTAGGTTGTTCTATTTTTAATTAACTGATAAGTCAATTAAAATACTAGCGAGTTACTACGAATAACTTATCAAGTTATTCATCAATTTGATTGGTTAATTAATTAAACTTGCAAGTTTAACGATTGATGTTAAATGATATATATATTTGACAAATATATATCTATGTTGAGAATCGTCTCTCAATTTACAAATCTCTTTTAATTTCATGCATGAAATATAATTAGAATATCAACTGTTTGTGTGACCGTAGGCTCGGATAATAGTAAGTTGTATAATAATATGTCGACCAATTACTATTATTTATGATTAATGAGTAAGATGCAGCCCGATCGCTCATAACCCCTTAAATTATCATGAGGAGCCCACGCTAGTAATATACAATTACTAATTGAACACTAAGTTCCGGTGATACAACCAACAGGTAAATGAATTGGTACAATTGTTGCAGCGGGCATAATAAAGGGAATCGATTTTCATTTGATTTCAACGCTCATTTGCCACTTGGGCGATTACCTCTGATTCCTTTAGCAGCGCGATCTCTAATCATTAGGCTAACCATAAGAAGTGTGTCATGAAACACCGCGACTTTCTTTACTTTCAGTATATGAAGCCCGAATAAGCGATTATGGCGTCCAATAAAACCAATCGAGATTTTAGCTGTGTGAGAGAGCAGAGATCTTCATAATATATGAATGGGATAAAGCCCTTTGATATATCGGCATCTATCGTTATACTCAATGTGACCCTGACATACCGTTATAATCCGCTTAAAGGCGTTTGATGCGTAGTCAGAAATACAAAGCTTATCTGACACACGAGATGATTTATACCGTAGGTAGGGTAATCGAGCTTAAAATTACAAGCAAATATCATAGGATCTGAATATACATAACTTCTATGGGTCGTTTCGGTCATACCGCTCCTCGATCATAGGGCGGCAACCCGTAGTGATCTAGTCCTGCGGGCTAAGCGATCAAACTTGATGTTAATCATTCTGCATTTGATCATTTGATCTTACCGCCACTAACTATCGACATCGACGAGGCACTTTTGGGTATCACATGTTCTAGGCTTGAAGAGAGATTATGTCGACAATTCATATTTGCCTCTCTATAAAACATAAGACTAGCCTAGCGATTTAACTTCACTTTCATCGAGGATCTGATATAAGAAACAACAATATTCAAATATTTGTTCACATAACATAATAGATACATACTAATACAGCAACTACTTGCTTGACTTGGCAGCGTACGTAAGACCTATATATTGTTGCATGCTTTTGCACGACTTAGTGGTTTGCTAAAGGGAATTAAAGCGGTCAGCTCATGCTCTTTCGTACTTTGATATCACCTACATTAAGAATATCTCTAATTAGGTGATACTTTCACCGATGCGATGCTTGGATTTTGTGATGTGCTCGGGGTTGTTCGCTTAGGCTTTAGTATCGCTTGATATTGTCACAAAACAGCTTCAATTTGGTCCTCTGATACTACATTACTACACAAGCTGATCCTGAATTTCTTAATCAGCGTATTTTAACTTTAGCGGCTTTAAATGACTATGATATACTGAGATTACGTGGTAGAATCGGCTTAGCAGTACTAACTTTGGAACTCCTCGAATCTTTAACTCATGGATTGAGACAAAATACATACCTGAGACTAAGGCGATAATTAAATGCCATCGGGATTTAGCTAACATCGGTGTACCGGTAACTACTAATTCATCATCTCACCATATACCAAGAAAGCATCTTTAGTTCTTCTCGAGATACTTGAAGATGTACTTATTTTCTTGATCCGGTGGCTTTCACTGGGATTGGCTTGGTATCTATTAGTTACGCTCGTGCATGCAAAGACCGCATGTCGGGTCTGGTCTTGTGACATGGCATACATGATGGATCCTATGGCGAAGACTAAGGTACATCCTTCATTTTGTTCATCTCGGCGCTTCCAAGTAGTGAGACTGACATGCTCTCTTTGAGTTGAACTCCATGCTCTCGTAGGGGAGATTACCGCTTCTTGGAATTACTGCATGTGAACTGCGATTACACTTATTCATAGGTATCGACAAAGTCAATTAGTCTTACGGCGATCTCGATGGATCTTTATTCCAAGTATATATTGTGCTTAGCGCCTAAGTCGCCGTTGCAAGAAATATTTACATAGCCAATCACCGGGCGAGTTCGGTAACTCTACGTTGTTTCGATGATAAGTATAAATCGGCAATGCGGGACTATGAATGATACCATAACTCCCTCTTTTTACCTTCTTGTATACACAAGATTATTCTTAGTTCTTGAGTAGAGCAAAATCTTTGATTGATTCATCAAAACATAGATTCAAACTACTTGAGATGCACAGCAAGACCATAAATGGACCTTTACTGACTTGAATACATGCTTGAGTCACTTTAGGACATGTAAAACCTAGAGGTTGTAGCATATACACATCGTCTTCTAAATTTTCATTCAGGAAAGCAGTCTTTACAACCATTTGCCATATGTTATAGTCATGAAATCGTGATAGCTAAGATTATCGAGGATAGACTTAAGGATGACCAGCATGGCCGAGCAAGTTTTACCATCGTAGTCCTTACGTGAACTTGTTTGAAACCTTTAGATTCTGATCTGGCTTTGAAAACATCTGACGTTTCGTCTTTATCATGTTTCTTCTTAAATGCCATTTTACATTCAATGAGGCGAACCCCATTTGGTAAATCGACAAGGACTAAACGTGCAGTACATAGAATCCGTCTCGGATTTTATGGCTATTTTGCGGTATCGACATCCGCTTGCTATTCATCATTTTTTGTAAGAGTGAACAATGCTTTTTCAATGATAAAGGCGCACCCGTACAGTAGCTACGGTTCGTGATGATCCTTGTTGGATCATGGGGATGGTTCTTCCGCGCTTCACGTAGATGAAGCGGATGCTTTCTATGAAAAAGGTACCGATTCTTGCGGTCAAATGGGATCTTCGCATTAAGATGCATCGACATTGACTTCATCAACTTGAGAGCTTCATCAGATGAACACCGTACTTCTAGTCATACGGGCGGATATTCCTTTTCGAGGCAACACATTTTACTTGATAGAGATTATTCTGCTTTTAGGTAGAAGTAGTAACCAACTGTTTCCTTTGGATATCCTATGAAATAGCATTTATCAGATTTGGGCGCAAGTTTATCCTTTTTTAATCTCTTAACATAAGCTTCACAGCCCCAAATCCTGAGAAAATCCAACTTGGGAATCTTTGAGCCATAGTTATGGGGAGTTTTCTCATTGCGACTTCTTGGACATCTGCATTTTAAGGTAAGTGCTTCGCTTAAGTGCATATCCCCATAAATTAACCCGATAAGATCAGATAGGCTTATCATAGATCGAACCATATCCCGAAGGTTAGATTTCTCCTTTCAGACACGCCATTATCTTTGTGGCATTCTGTGGAGTGAGTTGTGAAACGATCTTGCACTCTACAGATGAGTATTGAACTCGTGACTCGAATATTCTCCTTTCATCGGTGGGAGAATCTTTATTATCTTGTTCAATTGGTTTTGTACTTCATTTTAGAACTCCTTGAATTTCTCAAAGGACTTGTGTTTGTGTGTCTCATCGGATACACAAAGCAGTATCTTGTAATCATCGATTAAATGTAATGAAGTAGTTATAACCTCCTCTTGCGGATATGTGTTCATTGGCCCCACGTATATCGGTGTGTATGATCCCCGATAAATCACTTGCTTTCATTATGAATCTAGTGAAGGGGGCGTGAACATCTACTTGGTAACTTTAATAATAATAACACGGTGGGAGGTCGGTTGAAGTAATTGAGGTTTATAGAAATTGCCTCTTAGAAGTGTTGATAACCGTGTATTAGAGGTAGATCTATTGCCCACTTTTTGAATTAGTGGATTTTGACTTAATTTTTGGGAATGGATTAGGCGGGGAAAACACCATCTTTGTAATAAATTTTCACCGTAAAAGGAAATGGTGTTTACTAGCTTAGGATAGGCCTGAATTCGAGTTATACAGGATAGGAAAGTTTAAATCTTGTTTTGATTTCGGTGTTAGAAGCTCGTAAGTTATTGAACAAAGGGATGTATTGGGTATTTAGGTTGTAGTTTGAAGAAAGATGAGCTAAGCTTGAGAATGTCCGGATTGTGAGAGGAATTTGATGATGTTTTTCAGAAAGATTTACAAGGACTACCTCCGAGCAGGAGAGAGATTGAATTTTTTAGATTGAAGTGAGTACCGGAAGCGGCTCCGATATCTATGGCGGCAAATGCGGAGCCCAAGCTCCGGCGAGTTGAAGGAGTTGAACAACGGCTGCTTTGGAGTTGTTGGAGAAGGGGTTTATCAGGCCGAGTTATTCTCCTTGGGGTGCTCCAGTATTGTTCGTCAAGAAGAAGGATGGAACGATGAGGCTTTGTATTGATTACCGGCAATTGAACAAAGTGACTATTAAAAATCGGTACCCGTTGCCAAGGATTGATGACCTTTTCGATCAACTGAGGGATGCAAAGGTCTTTTCAAAAATTGATTTGAGGTCTGGATATCACCAATTGAGGATTAAGGAAGATGATATATCAAAATCGGCCTTTCGAACAAGATACGGGCACTATGAGTTCTTGGTGATGCCGTTTGGTTGACAAATGCTTGGCCCGGCTTTCATGGACCTAATGGCTTAGTGTTTTTCGTGAGTTCTTGGATAAGTTTGTGGTTGTATTCATTGACGACATCTTAATCTATTCGAGAATTGAGTTGGGCAGCTGGCGAGCATTTGAGGAAAGTATTGGAAACCTTACGGGTAAATAAGTTGTACGCAAAGTTTTCAAAGTGCGAATTTTGGTTGGGAAAGGTACAATTCTTAGGTCATGTCATCTCGGGCGAAGGTGTTAGTGTGGACCCACAAAAGGTGGAAGCGGTGATGAATGAGGGAGAGACCCCTTGACTGTGGTAGAGTGAGAAGTTTGCTTGGGCTTGAGTATTATAAATTCATCTGAAGACTTTTTCGTTAATCATTGCTCCAGTGACCAAGTTGACAAGAAATGGCGTACCATTTGTGTGGGGTGAAGAGTGTGATCACGCGTTAATGAGAATTTTGAAGAGGAGATTGACTCGACGCAATGTTGACACTACCGTAAAGGGAATGAAGAGGGTATATGGTGTCTGGGCGATACCGCCCAGCGTCAGTTTAGTGCGTGTTTTGATGTAGAGATAGGAAGGTGATGGCATTATGCTTCATTATAACGACCACGCCCGAGTCGTCGCTGAGTTAGGATCGTCTCGAATCACGGACACGAGTCACCAGCCGATGGATGACTCAATTTTTAAAAGACACACGTCTTGAAACAACTCTATAAAACAATATGCAGCGGACAAAACAATTTTTTTTTAAGAAAAAAGAATCTTGCATTACGTGGTATTCACAACACAGAATAGCAACCACTTAATTACAAGCATATCTCGAGTCTGACAATCGACATACAACGGCAGAGAAATCCCAAAATGATGACCTTCTCTGAGACAAGCTTGAACTACAATCCAAACAAAATAATGAAATTTGTGAGGATCAAGCTGCCGCCCATATTTCGCTAAGCTCACAAAAGCACAATCACCGAAACAGGCAGAAACAGAAACAACAACACACAATCGACTACCAATGGAATTTGCCCGGCCGTTGCGAATAGTGTATAGCGTAAAACTTAGTGAATATATATCGAAGAATGAGATTTACCTCGATCAACGCAATAGTGTACGAAAGTAGATGATATTGCATCGATAGATAAGTAATTACATAATATTATTCAACTTAAGATTTTAATCACGAAGTCATTAGCAATTTTATTATCATTCGTATGTTCGTAAATTAAATCATTTAGCGCTTAACATTTAAATAATGACAGTAACAATAACATTCGTACATTTCAAGAAAGACTATAATAATAATGCGCGACAATCACTTTCGAGTTTACTCATCGACTAACCAGGCGACATAGCGACTCGACAACTAATCAGCTCGACAACTTTATCAGCTTTCGATACAGCTCGATAACTCCATGACTCGGCAACTTTATCAACTCGATATCTTTCGAAACTTCGATATAAGTCGGTTCTACAACTAATGGCATATAATCAGCCTTAACTGCTGAGGAGAAACTTATGCCCGTCGACATAGGTATCACGAATCATAGCGAAGATGCGAAGCAAAATACCGGCATATACGAGGTATAAAGGCAAATACCGGACAATACAACTCGGCAAACCTTGCTCGGCTCATATCTGACTCTTACTGTCTGACTTCAGCATCACCTCAAGCTTACTATACGACTCGTGAGACAACGAGGCGCAGCAGCGGCTCATTATGATACCAAATTCAACATATAATTTAACACAAAATGCATATATATACACGTACACGTATCCGTAATCAAGTAGTTAATCAACACCCGTGATATAGATACTGCTTTCGGCTAGTATATAAAAGCCCCGGCGCAATCCTGGCAGCGGACCTTTCCCGCGTCAGCGCTAAACAAGCATTCAAAATTATAATTACTACTTATAATATACAACTAGTAATATAGCATTCTATATATATTTTATCGTATTATTTATACTCCCGAAATAACTTGACGAAAGTTCCCGTTATAACGTTACTCGACTTTAAGAGTTACGCTTTCATTTAGTTGAGTTATAATTACTAGTTTCAAAAACCATAACGTTTGATAGTAACAACTAATCATCACGTTTCTAACCATCATGTCGAAACCCATTTAACTGCTTAAACTTACAAAACTCATTTTATCCACAATATTCTGTCAGCATGCTCATCGCGACCTTCCACCGAAACAACTTTGTAAAAGTCCGAGCACTTATATCATATTAAAACCGTTTTGAAAAGTCAACAAAAGTCAGCAGTCAACTATAATTCTCAGCGCATTTCAACCACTATAAATCGGTTATTATCGCCTCATACCGTAATACAGGCAGATGGCGGTGCATACATTATCAACTTCAAAACCCGAAATTGACTCGAGTAACAAAAATTGACATCCGCAAAGAGACCATGAAATACTCCGAAAGGTTCGAGCTTCTTACGCGCCCAGCGTAGAGAGGATGGCGTGGGGAAAACTCTCAAGAAATTTTAGAGGCCAAAACTTTCTAAGATGAGGAAAATGGAAAGAAAAAAATCGAGGAAAGTAAGGGAGAGTTCGGCCTTTTGGGGAAAGAAGGGAGATTTGAGGATTTGGATGATAAATAGTAACATGGGAGTTAGTGCGAAGATATTTCTAGAGTTGTGTTGTTTGAGTCTCGTTTAGTTTTAGATTTAGTTTCTTGTCTCGGTTTAATACTTATAACTTGAACATAAACAGCAACCCCAAATAATATTATAATAATGCGCATATGGAGCCGGGTTATTCTGATCTACCGCCCTAATAAAATTTAGCCGAGAATTTCCCAACTCGACAACCGAGAAAAGACCCACCGAAGCTTGACTCGAAGTCATAAAGCACATAAAACAAAACAAACACCTGCGAAAATTTGCGAATGCTTAATTTCCTCATATCATTCTCGTTCATATATGGCCTCGCCTACGCGTTCCTCACTGACAACTTTCACGAGGCCACCACTTTGTTCATTGCCTTTTCCTCCGATCAAAGAATCTGCTGATTTCTCTCGAAGGTGAGATCCTCTTCCAAGTTCCACGGTGCCGAGCTAAGAATGGAAGGCTTCGTCGAATATACTTCCTCGGGCACGACATGGAATACATTGTAGTGCGGCTCCAACTCCGGGAGAGAAGCGGCGCTAAGCGGTAAGCCCGCAGATTCTACTCTGCTTGAGATACCAAGCGGTCGATACTTGGGGACTCGACTTTCCTTTCCTCCCAATCGCATTTACTCCGCTTCCGTGGTGATATCACCGAAAACACATTATCTCCGACTTGAAGGACAAGTCCGCTTTGGCGATGTCGGCATATTTCTTACATTTGTTGGCTGTCACCGGGTTTTGTTGTAATTAACTTGATCTCTCCACGAACTCTCCTTCTTTCGAAAACGATAAACTTTCCTCTCAGCGTTCCGATAAAGCGAGTCCGGCGCTTTCGCGTACAGCGCCTGAATGGCGCCATGCAGACTACTAAGCATAGCTGTTGTTATCTGCGGAGCTTCGATCTTAAACATTTCATCATCGACTCACTGAGAAACTCATAACCTGAGCCGAGCATATCCTCCAAAGTGCAGATTGTTCTGCCGATTTCCCCGTACATGCAGGGGATGGAAAGATGTACTTTGACTCCAACTACAGTCCCCCGATGCCTCCTCGAAACCCCTCCGAATTCGAGGTGAATCTACATGTCCTTGATCACAAAATGATGACACGGGACCAGTCTGTCGATCAGCATACATCTTCGCTAACCTCTGCAGTCCATTGGTAGATCTAATAGGTAGAAATGAGCCGACTCTGACGGCTATCCTGTCCTTTGAGATAAAATTCATTTTACTTTCAATGACCTAGGAGGCCCAAATAGAAGTCCATGGTAATATTCTCCAGCGTCCACTCGGGAATAGGAAGAGTTTACACTTGATCCTGCTTGGGATGTCTATGCTCATACCCTTTCTTAACAAACCAAACATTTCGCCATGAACTCTGTAATTTCTCTCTTGTTTCCGGCCACTGAAGTAAATTGACCTCAAATCCTGTACATCTTTTTGTCTTTGCCGAGGGATGCGTACTATAGAAACATTATGAGGCACTTGTCAAGAATCTTTTTCTTGAACTCATCCGAATCACAGTACACTTGTAACTTTTGCCGTCCGTCACCAGGCTCCACTCTCGTCAACCGTGATCTTCTGCGTCACAGTGCTTTTACTTCCTGCGTATTATTACTTGGTAGCCTTATGTGCTAGCTGCTGCTGACTCGAATACGGTCAAAATTGCCGAGTCGAACGCCGCGCAAGCGATAACTGCGCGCTGCTTGCCCGATGCTCAGCTCGACTCAATTTGCTTCATCTGCACTTTTGAAACGCCCGGCTTTCCCTTCCGACTCGGAGGCATACACTACTCATTCGCTTTCGAGGGGGTGATATTCGATTATGCATCATAGTCAGCTGATAAACTCCATCAAATACTCCTACGCCTCGAATTGATTTCTACAAACCGGTAGGTACCAGACTTTGTGATCATTGAAAATCTAGCATAACCCCGTACAAAGTAATGCCTCCATGGCCGTCAGCGCCAAAAACAATCCCGCGCGACTTGAGATCATGGGTCGAGATGGATTCTTCATGTTCTACTCTTTAATAAAGAAGCGCAAGAAATCACTCTCTAGATTCTGCGTCGACAGAAATGACCATAGTGCGAGAAGCATCATTGTAGATCACGAAACCACCAGACTGGGATGGTAGAGCTAAAGCGAAGTCGTGGTCGGCTTACTCCTTGTTTCCTTGAAATCTTTCGCGATCCTGGTCACGAATAAAGGGAACTCACTTCTGGTCAACTTGGTCATCGAATTCATAATCAGCCGAGAAATCTACGATAAACCTCGCGTAATACCTAGCGAACCGACAAACTCCTCACCTGTTCGCGCCGTAGGTAGAAACCGACTACTCGCGGCCTGCTTGAGGGTCCACTTAAAATACCTTCACGAGGATATAACATGGCCGAAGCGTACTTTCTCTGACCGTAATTCACATTTACTAAACTTAAGCGCACAATTGAATTGTTGTCTCAATTTCTCGACCTGATCATGAAGTGTCTCTCGTCTCTTCCTTGTCAACCGAGTAGATCGGAATATCATCCCGATAAACATAATCACAAATTTGTCTAGGAACTTTCCCAAACGCGGTTCATTAAATCCATGAGCGGCATTAAGTGCGTTAGTCAACCCCAAGCGGCATTACCGCCGCTTCACGTGCCATGCACGGATCGAAAGTGATTTAAGATATAAGCCTCGTAATCTGTTGGTAGTACCGAATTTCAAATCAATCTTGAAAATACTCTTCAGTAGTCAAATAAATCATCTATCCTCGCCGGCGGATATCGGTTCTTGATGAATTAAGCTTTATTGACTACACGTAGTCGTCTGGCAACCTCAGCGTACCATCTTTCTTTTCACAAAGCAGGCGGGTGCACCCAGCGGAGAAAGCGCTCGATTACGATAAACCCACTTATCAAGTAGTTCCTGCCAGTGAGTCTTGACTCTCTCGGCTTCTCTTTGGAGCCATTCTATCTGGCCCTTGATAGAGATCGGTCTGCGTACCACGGAACTACCTTGATCCCAACTCGGCCTGCGGTATTAGCTTGTGACTCCTCGGGAAAACATCGACGCCCTCTCACGGACTTCGTCGCTACATCCTCAGCTTTTGTTCTCCTGCCAGTCGAGCCGCATTACCCCCGAATACCCGGCGCAGCAGTGCCCGTCAACTACGACCTCCCGGTGCGGAAATAAAGAAACATTGGCGAATCTTCCTATCTCCCTCCAAATACAACATTAGGTCTACCGGACTTGCAAAAATAATCTCCTTGCGGTGGCGGTCAATTTTGGCGTGATATATACGATGATCCGTTCCCGAAGATAAGATCAAAATGCAGCAATTCAAGCGGAAGTAGATCCACGGCCCAACGATTGATTACTGGCTCTTAAGGGACAATATGTATATCGTATACAGCTCGGCCGACCTCCCAATTTGATCATAATATTGAGGCAGTAAAGACTCACGACATAAAAGGTAAGATATCCACAAAACTCCGGAAATAAAAGAATGAGTAGCTCAGCTGATAAAAAGTCTTTCACAACCTCGTATCATATAACAACAATTGCAATAAACTCACCGAGTAGCAAATTGCCTCTGTTGAAATGCTTGATTATTGATCGCCTCTATTTAGCACATTTCTAGTTCTTTACCAGCTACTTGACTTCCACATGTCATCTATTTCCGCGACCACGACCTCCAGCGGCCTCAAATCGTCTCACTATGCTCCCCTGGTACCCTCCTCTCGCGGTATCTTGGTGAATGTCGCAGCTCAGCCCTCTGAATCTTGAGAAAATCTACCATATGTGTCAGCCTTGGACATCGAAAGAAAATTATCTCTACTCCGACAATCCATTCTATGGCCCATCGCCCCTTTAAAACCTCGAATGTATTTCCGGAACCTGGTGACACCCTACGAGATCCACGGATATAGCGGGCAATACCCGATGCGGAAGAAGGCGCGGAATGGATTCGGACGGAAGGAGTGCGGCGGAAAGCACGACTGCGAAATTTGGGCCAGGTGGGATGAAAGGTCCTCATACAGAACCTCGAACTAGATGATCATTTGCGACACTTTTGCCTCACATCGTACCCTCTTGACCCTCTGGCCTCGAGGCTCGGCCAATTCATCTACCACTTTCGATGCGGCGTTCTCGGCTCGTGGAAGCGGTGAAAGTCATCAAAAGATATGGTGGCAAATCTCATGCTCGACCCATCTCGGAATTGTGAATCCTCACGCTTTCCTCGGCCGGGTGTCACAATTTGAGCCGGGCGACATAACTCGCTCGTCGTCTCATTACTCCTCGACGGATCGATCACGTGAGTCATTAAAATGAGATCCTCTCTAAAAGCAGCCATGTGGGGTACTCATGCGATAATTCTCTACCGAAACGGCCCTTTCTAGCGCTCCCAGTCACACAGTCACTCCCCTACACTTGAGTTAGAGATAGTAGTAGGATTACCCACTTGATCATGAAATTTTTCTATGCGATGCATAAATCGCGAACTTGACCTCGAAATTTCTGCGCCAGTACCCATGGACTCAAATGGTCTCCAAATCTCTAATAAACCGATGGAATCAATGTTAGACCCGCCCCGAGGAACTTTGGGATCTCTTAGGAACGGTCAAAAAGCTTACTCTAAATATTAGCCTCTGGGCGCCATGCGATAACGAATCCTCCTGACATATACTTCGTCCCATTGTGAGTCAACGGGAAATCGGGGTGTACTCCGGGCTGTGCTCAGGCTCGCTCGCTTGTGACTCTACACGACACGTCGGCCACTACAGCTCACCTACAGTACCCCTCGATTACTGCCACTGAGGGCACCTCCCTTGGCCGCGAGTCCCTGCACGTGTCTCATTTCTTGATGGCGTCTCGGCCCAGGTCAGCAGAAAGAAAAGACTTAGACTCCAGAAAAGACTCAACCAGACAACTCAAAGAACACAACTCGGATAGACACATAACCACACAGACCACCAAAGAATAAAACTACGCTCGATGCAAATCGGCTGATTGAAGAATCATTTGAAGAATTATCACTTACCCGTGATTTAGAGTTGGCGCGCGATTGTTTAGCCTTGAAAATTTGGGCGCTGCCTTGTAGGGTTAAATGTATCGGATATTCACAGGATAAAAAGTTTGAGTATATTACCACACAAAAATAAATTGAATTTAAGACGAAGGTAGACGGAGTTTTACGAGTGACTATGATGTAATGATTAAGTACCGTCCGAGGAAAGAAAAGAATGTCTTGGCGGATGTTTTTAAGCCGAAAGGAAAAGTGAAGGAACCAAAAGTGAGTTGAAACATATTAGATAGAATTTTTGAGGTTGGAGGGATGGATCCTTATTGGCCTATATGAAAGTGAGACCGGTATTCTTCTGGATAAAATAGGAGAAATGCAAAAGAAAGATGAAAAGGTGCGAGGCATGATTGAGGAATTCGAAAGAGGTAAACTGACCACTACGATAGGTGATGATGAATTTCTTAGATTAGGAGAGCGAGTTGTTGTGCCCAACTTTGCAGACCTAAAAAGGGAGATCTTGGATGAAGCTCGCAATGCTTCATATAAGCATAAATCGAGGAAGTAGAAAATTTCTAGAAATTTAAGGGAGAACTATTGGTGGCAGGGAATTAAGAAAGATATTGCTGATTTCGTGGCAGTACTTAATTTGCCAACAAGTCAAGATTGACCATAAACCATCTCTTGAAGGTTCTTTGCGGCCGCTTCTAGATACTGAATGGACACTGGGAGAAGATCGCTATTGGACTTTGTGACTGGGCTTCGAAAACTCAAAAAGAAATTATAGGATTTGGTGGTATTGGATGAACTATCTAAGACAGCTCATTTCTACCTGTCATCAACCGATGGACATTTGAAGTTGGCCAAGATGTATTTGGACCAGTGGTATTTGCGTGGAGTCTTGAGTATCGTTTCGGATAGGGATCACGAGTTCATGAGTTTGGGAAGTTTCGGGAGGCGTAGGGGCGAAGGTCGAATTTAGCGAGTCACTGCGTTTCTGCATCCTCTCAAAGGAGTTTGCTTATAACAATAGTTTTCAAGCTAGCATTGGGATGGCACCATTCGAAGCCTTGTATGGTCGAAGGTGTAGAACTCCGATATGTTGGAATGAAGTGGGGAAAGGAAGATTTATGGTTCTGAGTTGGTGGAAAGTTCGATGAGAGTAAAACGATCTGACAACATTTGAGAGCGGCGGGATAGACAAAAGAAATGCGCCGTCGGCGTCGGAAGATTTGTCTTTGAGGTGGGTGACGAGTATTCTTGAAGATATCTCCGTGGAAAGGTGTAATGAGGTTCGAGAGAAGAGGAAGTTGAGTCCACAATCGTGGGCCGTTTGAAATTTTGACAAAAGTGGGGCTTGATAGCCTATCGTTGCTTTGCCTAGAGAATTGGGAAAGGATTCACAACATTTTATGTTTCTTGCTTGAGAATGCACGACTGCCGGATAGGTCGCATATTTAGAAGTTTCAACGGATGACTTAGGTGTAGACTTGGCGTATGAGGGAAGGACCGGTGAGGATTACGGATAAAGAGAAGGTGTTGAGGAACAAAGAAGTGAAATTAGTAAAAGTTTTGTGAAAGAATCATCGAGTAGAGGAAGCCCGCGTAGGGCCTTGAGGAGGATATGAGGGCCGATATCAGCGACTTTTAGCTGGAGTTAGCAGATTGTTATGGTCGTTTTGATTCTATCTTTCATATGTGATCGAATTGATAAATTTCGAGGGCGAAATTTTTGTTAAGTGGGTAGAATGTAATAACCAGTAACGACTCTTCAATTAATAAATTAAAATGTGGAGTTATTGATTTAATTAACATAAAAAGTGGACCCATTTTATATTTCGTGTACTATAAATTTTGATCTTTGGAAATTTATAGTCGAGATAAAGATTGAATCGAGAGTATCGTTTAAACTAAAAGCAGTCGGATTTTCATCCGCATAAACTCGTTTTCCTAAATATACGTACCATGACCCTTAAGAGGAAAAAACAAAAAAGAAAAAGAAAATTCCATCTCCGCCTTACTCCCCCCCCCTTGTAGAACCCCTTTTTGTTTCCTTGGTTTCTTTCTTGATTTCTCCTCCGTCTACTTAAGATTTGGTCTCTCAAATTTCTTGGGGGTTTCATCATCCCTCTTGATTCGAGTAAAAAGGCGAATCTTTTGAGTATTTTCATCGATTTCGAGCGGGTTGACTTTTGTTGACTTTTTGTATTTAGATTATTATTGCTCTAATGGCTTGATTCTTAGGAATTAAATTAGTTGTTCTTGAGTTAAAGTTAAGTATTTGGATGAGTAATTCTTGACGTTTTAGGGATGTTGACTTTTTGGGAATTAGTATGACTTCGGGTTTTGACGTTTAATATGGCATATAATTATTATCTAGGCTTAGATTATGGTATAGGAGGTGATAATAACCGATTTTTGGGATAGAAAATGTTGGTATGGTTGTGGTGACTTCGAGGTTCAACGGGTTGACTTTTTCCAAAACTATTTTTAATGGTAGCAAATTATGTTCTTGGACCTTTATTATGATTGTTTGAGGTGGAATTGTGATTTATAAGTTGTTGGATGAATATGTTGATTAGTTTATTAGATTTGGTTATTAAATGGGTTGTGAGGTTAAAGGTTATTGAAATGGGTTTAGTTGGTTGGTAGAGTTGATATTTTGGATTAGTTAAAATTGTTTAAAGTGTTAGGAATGGCATTAGAGGCGAGGCGAAATGGTTAAGGGGTGGGTTGTTCAATATTGTAGATTTAGTTGTCGTTTGGCGTAACTAGTAATATTTCATCTAAAGTGGCTAATGGGTACTAAAAGTTGTTAAAAAAGAATTGATAACAAGTTTGTAATGTCATTACTTTTCGATTATTTTGTTTAGACTCGGGAAAGTGGGAAAGGCTTAGGATCGATTGATTTCTCGGGGCGCTAGTGAGTACTTAGCCAAAGGGGTGGGGATTGCTCCCAGTCGTATGAAGTAATATTATTCACGTTTGAGTGAAGTACTTGATAAATAGATATGTGACTATATAATTGTGTTCACAATTTATATGATAGTGAAATTTGTGAAGTCGTGAAATGTTGAATTAAGAGTATGATGGTTGTGTTATGTATATTATGGTAATGTTTTATATGAGATTGTTGCATTATGTATGTGTAAGATTGTCGTATTAAAGGATAGTTTGCGTTGATGGTTGCATGATTGTTCTATCTCGGGTTGTTGTAGTTGTTGTGATGTTAATTAAGTCGTGTGTGGTTATGTTCTGTCATGGTTGGCATGTTTGGTGTGATGTTGGTTGTTGGTCATGCTTGGTTTCATATAGAGTAGTCGGCGTATTAGGATGTGGGCATGTTGGAGTCACGCGTTTAAGAATTAGATGCAATGCGGATGATGGTGTGTTATGATAATTATGGGTGATCTAAGGGTGAGCTTCCGGGGAAAAGGATATGATATTTTATGGGTGGGCGAAGGGTGGGCACGGGGAAAAGGATATGATATTATATTTGTATTGCGTAAAAGGTGAGCACACGGAAAGGGATAGCGACATTATATAAATGTCGGATATAGTTATTATTATTGCATTATGCTGCATTGTGTTGACATTGGGTGGATGTCATTTGCGTAAAGAATGTTGATAATGTCATGAGTCTTTAACTTTTCGGAGTTTTGTTATATTGTTATTTATTAATTTTAACCATTGTGTTTGAGAATTTATGATGTTTTGCTCGGCGTGATTATGCTTGACATGCTATCTGGGATATAACATGTGGAGTTAACTTGTCTTTAGTCCTCTAAAATGCATATGTTGTTGATGATGATTATTATTATTTTGGCGTTATGGATATTTGGTATATTCTTCTATTATGCGTATATATATACTATGCGCTACTTCACCATATCTCTCTTTTGTGTACCTCGTTTGGATGTGGATATATTTACCGCTCGGGTGATTAGATTTCCACTAGTACATCATTACCCGCTGACCTCAGTGGCCGAGGTGCGGCGAAAAGAACATTGAGTTAAGTGAGTGATCGCTAATTTTACTTAGGTGAGGCAATTGGCTAGGATCCTCGGCGGTCATTTTTCTTGTTTTTATACTCAATTAATTTTTGGTGTACTCGGACTTAAGTATTTTTGTGTTTGGCGTTGAAAATTTATAAATTGTTTATAGATATTTTGGACTTGAGAAAATAACGTTATGAAGTTTGCACTTTAGTTGGATTAGGTGATGCAACGATGGTTAAACTACTGTATGGGAAACATTTTGAACTTTCGAGACTATTCCACTTTTATCAAACTATCAAGTTTATTGATTTTCAAAACGGGTTATTTTGTGTCAAGCATTATTGTATAATTGTCTCGGATATACAGTTGATAACGACTCACAACCACGAGGCGTACCGCTCGAGGTGGAGTCGTCTGGTCAGCGAGGCATGCGCTCTTGCCCCGCCCGGCGAATTGGTTGGTGATGCCATTGCTAGAGAATCTACTCTTGGTCTTCTGCATTGGTATGAGTCGCACAACCATGTCCGGGTTAGTAATCCGGCTCGTGAGGCGCTCTCGAATGTTCAGTGATAGCTCCTCCGGCCATGATTCTCTAGAGATGCACGGTATATTTACATAACGAATGTTCCAATTTACAACAAATTTAGATACTACAACAAATATATTTACATTTTACAATTTTGCAGGATTGGCAAGAATTATGTGATCGTGTATCCCACATGATAGGTAGTCCGGGATCGCTGACGAGAGGTTGTCCGATTAGCTTAGGGATGTGATGAGGAAAGCTTGCTCGAAGTGCTTAATAGGCGTGGTATTTGATTTTTTTATTAGTTATAGTATATCTTTTTGATGATAGCGTTATGGAAAATAGTAAGGTGTTTTTTAATTTTATTTAGAGGATATTTGTAGTCGAAACTTATTTAACTTATTAAGTATTATGTTTTTCTTTTTCGTTGTTGATAATTAAGCGTTATTTTTATACTCGGAGTAATAGTTAACATGAAATACAAAAATACGTCCGGCGATAATAGGTACACACAGTGGACACATAATATGATTAATATACTGTTTGCCCTCTTTCACGGGCGTACACGTGTACTGTTGTTTAACCGATTCACATTCTTGGCACGTCTTTGGATATATAATTGTATATTCTAATAATTACATGGCAGCGCTTTTTAGTCGGCCGCCGAGATTAAGATCATTAACTGCACACCGCCAATCGATGGATCTGACAACAAATATGACCTCACGGCATTAGCAAGACAAACTCTGTTCGTCATGATTTTTCCGACAACATCCAACAAAACAAAGACAACGGAACACAAATTCACGAATAATACAGCGAGAATACTTAAAATCGAAAATACAACATATATACAAAGTCTAGAAATATAACAAGTTGACAACAAAGGGAAATAGTGATGAGGACTTCTATGCCACCATCGCTGCGCCTCACGATCTTCACGTAGCTGCTTGATGCGGATCTTGACCACCGGCGATCGCTCCTGGGCACCCAGGCATAAAGCGCCCGCCCGCCCAGAGAATGAGAAGTCAGCTATAAAGCTGAGTGAATATAAATACCACAGATTTTACCCAATCACATATAATCATACTTATATATATGTAACATATGCATATACATTAACCAAGCTACACCAGATAATAACTGTCCACAATCACCTAGAGTCCTCTTATACGATATCATATAATACTATACGCAGGAGCTTATAACCATCAACAATGCATATTAAATACAGGAAGCGTCTCGGCCTGCAAGGTAATCAAATGAAGGAATCCACCTCACAAATAATAAACAAATGAGAATCCACCTCCTGAATAACTTGACAAATGAGAATCCGCCTCCATAAATAATACAGCATGCTGAAGTCCACACCTCCTGAATAATCAACAAATGGCGAATCCACCTCGAAAATAATACACATATGAGGAATCCACCTCCACAAATAATCGGATGATTCTCACCTCCGTCCTCCCGACCGAGAAACTCGCCCCTCAAATGCATATCACTTTGAGCCTCCGAATCACGGTACCAGCTCTGATATGCGTACGGCACTGAACCTCCCGGTCGAGTGCGCGCTCTGGAAAATAACAAACAAAGCAATCAAAATACATACGCACCACGGATTACACACCTGACCTTGGCGGCCCTTTATGACACAAGTACCTTGCGTCGCACGTGGTATAACCACTATTGATATACAGCGATCTTTCATGTATGAATCATAATCGCTATTTATCTGCATGTATGAATCATAATCACAACTATCTCATAATATAAATCATAATTACAACTATCTCATAACATGGATCATAATCACTCAATACACATGTCAAAATAGTCCCATGACAAAACACATGCAAAATATATAACATAATATATATGAAGGGTTCTACTTGGCATTATAGAAATAGTCATGACCAAAACACATGCAAAATATATAACATAATATATATGAAGGGTTCCCATCGTGAGATTTGTACTACTTCTCGAGCCAAAAGCAGTAATGATAACTCACAGGTAGTCTCATTATTTAGGTCCGGGCTCGGCTCCTATTCACAGAAATCATACGTTATAACACGTTCAGTAGAATAACCTCTCTTAACATCTATTAAACCCGAGTATTATGCAGCGTCATGATTCAAATTAACTTTTAGTGATAAATCCCACATCCCACAAGGGAATTAGTATACACTTCTAAAATTTCGACTTAACTGCATTCTAATTACCAACTTCATAACTCCCAATATTAGGTCATGACTTTATTATCCCAGCTGATAACAACTTTGAATCCGTCCCAATCAATCCGACAATCGTCGCCCAACTAATTAACCCATTTATAATCGACGCTTTAATTCAAAGCCCCAATTACAACTCGACTTGGAATAACCCAGCAACAATATCACTCTACCCGATCGACATCAGAAACATCCGACTTCGTTTCCAAAACAGCTAGATTAGCGTCCCGTACTTGTCGCTTTACATCTGATTTAAAGAAACTTAGAAAAGTCAACCGATCGATGTCTGCTTGACTCCACAAAATCAAGTATAATCACTCTTTTACTCACATATTTGAGCAGAGGGGATGCTTATACCATTTCAAACTTTAAAAACTCGATTCCTCGAAGTCCAACAAAAGTCAAACTATAAATTTCTACACATTCCAACCTCAGAAATCGATTGTTATAACCTGCAATCATCTAATCTAAGCCTAGAGGATCCATATATATATCATTTGAAGTCCCAAACTCAAAGGTCTTGAAAATAAACTAAAGTCAACTCTTCAAAACTCATGAAATACGCCCAAAGATTCAACCTTTCTTACATGATTGGAAGAAGATGATGAGGGGAAACTCTCACAAATTTTCCTTGAGTTTAGCGGCGATTGATGAGAAGAAATGGAGGGAAGAATTTTCTCTTTTTTTCTTCCTAGAGAGCGATGGCCAAATGGAGAGAGGAGAGAAAGAGGGGATGGGTTTGTGGATGAGGATGAAAAGTTAATTAGAGTTAAGTGGATATTTAGAGTGATAGTTAAGTCAGATTTGGATTTACGGTGTTATTTCTCCACTTTTTGTCGTTAAACTTTAATGAAAACGATTTCAAATGTATAATTTTTTGTGACATAAAATACTACTCATTTAATACTAGTCTCGGTATATCGATTTTATTCCGAAATTATTTATACTATCTCCGGGTCCCGCGCCCAACGAAATATGTAACTGCATTTCAATCGCTTAAACTAGCAGACTGTTAGACTCTACCGCCTTATAAAATTTCGTCCTCGAAATTTACTCGAACCGATTTTCCCTGCTCATTACTGTGACCTTAAATATAGTCTTATTGCGAATGTTATAATCGGATTCGCAGCGATATAGCCTTTGTCCTAATAGTTCACATAATGCACAGTAATTACATTCTGATATACCGCCTCTCGAAATATAGTCACATCATATCTTGCGGTTGTTTTTATATTAATCGCACGAGTTTTTCATATCGACCATGTCGACTCATCACGCGCTGTAAGACACCTCAGTAGCCTATTCGAGACATATTATCATATAATATCTTATTCGCATCCAACGACCACCGCTCCATTTGCTCGTGTACATTATCATAATCAGCCATCACGATACCCTCTACCTCAAATTTCATATCACGATATCGATCCTTATCCCTCATAATTCATGTCATCATATTACCTCGTTTATTGACTATTAGATTCGTTCATATGGAGGTCGGTTCACTTATCAAAGCGCAGCTTCATCAAATTTACATCCATTCTGATTATCATGAAATACGAATATAGTAAATACTTGAATTTCCGGCGTACAACTAGCGTATAATACACCACCGATAACCCCACCATTTCGTAATGCTCCCATATATATCTTTTTTAAAATACCTCTTACGTAGTATAGTCTTATCCACCTTAGCGTCTACTTTCGTTATATACATTTAAAGCCATTCTACATGCGCCCCCTTTAGTGATACGTTATCGCCATCGCCTCTTATATATTCATTTTACCATTCACATACAATCACAGCGAAGCTATCCTTATATCGACTTCACCATAGTGGATATACCTTGGAGTTCGCTTTCTTAACATCATCGTTTCGGGTCTTATTGCGATTTATCAACACCAAATTTCCCTACGTCTAATACCCGTATCATGCATATATATATATGTCATCTTTACCAAAGCGTCCACGGTCATTCGTACGGCTTGCTTGGTAATCCTGTCGTCACAAGCTTTATTACCCATTTCGAATAGCCTGATATCACCTTTCCGCTATTCGTACTCCACAGGAGTCTCGGTTTTACTGCATTGGTTTGCAAATTGCCAAATCACCGTACTCCTAAAGCGTTCACATTTAGATTCCAGGAACTTTTATATATAAACAATTATAAATCGGCGTGCTTCTACTACAATAATAGTTAGGCATTAACACGATCCTTTTTTGTATTCCGTTAATCATCAGCCTTCTCATGCATTACTTCTGGATCCTCATTTCTATTAAACTTAGTTATATTATAGGATTAAGCACGATATTCTTAACTTAAATTCATTCAATCCAGCATACCTGTGATATTTCTCGGTGTAGTTATATCGAGGTTCATTCTTCCCGCGTAGTTAACCGTCCTTTCATTGGTGTCATATTTCCTTTCCGCTTCCGTCATTCTGACATATTAGAATTCAACGTTTCCTTGATAACCTCGGATGGTGCCGTCGACAGCTTGGAAATTATCATTCTTATAGAAACCTCGCTTCCTAGTTAAAATTATCACCTCTATTAACTCATGCTCTTACATCAATCCGACATATCCCCATATAATAGCCACCGCCTTACATTGAGGAGTTATCACAAGACAACACATAAGCATTCTTCACTTATTGTCCTCGAATTCATGGATTTGGTATTGTATTCATTTAGGAGTCTAACACTTCATCATTAATAACTCCTTCAAAATCAAAGTCGATGTTATAAATGCTTAACTCGTATAGCCATGACCATTTATGATTCATGAAGAAATCTTAGGATTTACTCGACATAAATTTTGCTTACGATTTGCATTATGATTGACACTACAGGGAAAATTTGTAAAACTATTCATACTTGATTCAATTATACATCTTTGTTAGCATCTACAGATCCACCGACGAAATCCATAAGTATAAATACTTAGTACCTCACAGGGTTGTAGATTGATAAAATATGCTTTCTACCATGATACGATTAACTACTCGAATCCGCAATACACCCAAACTTCACGAGTCATTATACAACCATGATGAGCTCGTTCCTAACTATGCTCTGAGTTGTTAATTAAACATGTATATTTATTACGCTTGCTAATACCCAGCCGCCCCACACAGGATTTATCAACGCTTTATCGCGCTCAGTAGCCATAAATTTATAATCCTTAGAAATTACATTAACACATCCGTCATCTTCTCTTACTAATGAGATCCCAAGATTCATTGATATTCTACTACAAATTCCTACAAATTTTCTATTCTTGTTAGTCAAGCTTCCTCGGCGGGCAGTAATTCAAACTGATAATTTCACGAGGGTTCGCGTCTGGCATCATAGGATCGCGTCTAAAGGCCATTTAAACACATCATACATGTCTAATTTCCACTCGTCCTATAAAATTTATTCCTCAACCTTTCAATCGGGGATGCAACAAGTTAACACTTGACCGAGAAGCAATTATAATATTCAGACACCGCGCTCCTCTTATACTTTGAAGGTCATGATCATACACTGACAGATAAAACCAATCCAAAGGCCCTTAATTCATTATATAGATTGCATCTGATATTCAAGTCTTCCAAGAATTATCCATTCCCTTTCATATCCTTTTCACATTTGCTCGAGCAACTAAATTACATCCTTAATTAAGTCTTTGATATACCCAGCTAGTTCACGAATTTATATCATAACCGTACTTTCTCATTTATTTCATTACTATTATAACCCCACGTATCATACCTTTCTCTGATTACTATTACGTACCTCATATTTCATTATAATATATTGCCTTCTGACTTAAATCATACATGACCCAAAAATCCTGGGTTTCAACCCCGAGCCTCAATCATTGTTCCTAAAATTTACACAACTTTCTCTATTTATCCACCCGGCCTTAAATGATCTATTTCATCGACTAACATCCTTACCTCATAAAGTTAATCGGCAATATACATCCAGAGTCTCAAAGTTTTATTACCTATGAAAGAATGGTTTTCGTACACGACGTCGTAATACACTTTTTAAAATGACTCCCATTAGTCTCCTCGTGGCAATATCTTTTTGCTCCTTGAAAATTACGCACGCTTCCATTCATCGTAATTTCTTACAAGTCCCTGACTGGGTATATCGACTAATATCTTCTTTGGCTTAATTCTTCCTTCCTCGGACTTACTACACCAATCGTTATCTAAGATTTTTCCATCCGTAAATAGTTTATTAATGAGTACTACTAAACATCTTTTTTCCTCGAGTCCCAAAATTTTCATTATTCCCTTTATTCTTTAATGACACTTCCTGACTTAAGCAACTTAAAACTTCATAATGACAATCAACTAAAATATTCATTTCATCCCCAAATTGTTCGGCTACATTAAATCCAACCTTATATCCTCTAAGTACTTTCGCACACTTAATTTCATGATACAAAGTTTTTTCCAGCAACATTTCGAGATGCTTTGAAACTTATATTCCAATGCATGTCTAGATGATCGATAACTTTCCTTGTCGCTCCAGTGTGACCACATTTTTCGCAGCAAAAAATTTTTCCATTTCAGAGCTTATCCTCAATTCCTTAGTATCCGTGAGATAAAATGTCAATGTCTGACCTATTACGACAGCATATTCTGTACGCCTCACCGTATTCATAATCCATGGACAACAAGATTCGTTAACACTTGATATTTCTGAGTGGTCCATCTTTTTGTATGTCAACAATTAGTACTCCTCGCTTTCTTGTGGGTCCAACTATCATAATTATCACCCGACGCTTTCTTCCACCAATTATTTGGTGCCTGATTTAACTTCAACGCATCTAAGGATCAACAATCTTATACACCCCAGTAAACAGATTACCACTTAACACTCTTGATTTACATAAATAACTCAACCAACTTAGCAACTCTAACTCTCCGGCATTTATAGATTCCTTTGACATCCGTGACCTCTCTTTCTCTCGACCAAATTGAACAAATCTACCCAAATCATAGCATCTCGTTTCCACACGTTTAGGCCTTGGTTCACGTCCTTGATAACACCGTTATCCCGGAGTAAAAAAATAGAATCTACTCAACTTCAATGGAAACCCCATTATCCGGATAGTATCATCAGTAATGACACGTAAGACTCTTACGTAATCCAAGCTTCAATTGTATATAAAGCCAGAAGTTACCAACCGGCTTGATCCTTATATCAACACAGCGAATACGATTGTCTCGGCCTTCACAAGGGTGCTCACCTGTGATTAGAAGCGAAAATCTTCGGGTAAATACCAGCGGTCGGCCAGTCCAGCGAAAGAAGAAAAATTCAAACTCCTTGAAGACTGAATATGACAACTGCTAGAGCCATCTTAAACCTAGGCACGTAACCCTGCAGGGCCTTACGAGAAAAGCTGAAACCTAGGCTCGATATCAAAATTTTAACGACCCGCTTTAGTCGGCGCGTTGAGGAGTACAGATCATTAGCAACTGCGCTTTTCGAGTCACCCGATGATGGATATAGCAACAAATAGGACACACTTTAACATTAACAAAGACAAACTCTACTATTCCAGAAAGTACGTGATGTTCAATGACGCATCCATGAAAACAAAAGAAAAGCAGAACACAAATCCACAGATAATACAACCCAGAATACTTTAAGAAATCCCAAAATACAACGCCAGCAGCAAAGTCTAGAAATATAACAAGTTGACAACAAAATGGTAGTGAGGACTTACTTATGCCACCGTCGCTCGCTGCGATCTTCACGTAGCTCTACTTGATGCGGAATCTTGACCCTCGGCTTGATCGCTCCTAGAGACTGGGCATAAGCGCCCGCCCATAGAATAGGGAGTAAACTATAAAAGGCTGAGTGAATATAAATACCACAGATTTTGCAATCACATATAATATGCCTTATATAACGTATGCATATCACATTAACTTGGTACACGAGATAATAGCATCACATCCTTTCAAGTCCCCACTTATACGATATCATATAATACTATCTGAGAGCTTATAACCATCAACAATGCATATTCATTTAAAAGGAAAGCATCTCGGCCACAAAGGTAATCAAATAGGAATTTTACCTCCACAAATAATAAACAAATGAGGAATCCACCTCCACAAATAACCAACAAATGAGGAATCCACCTCCATAAATAATACACATATGAGGAATCCACCTCCACAAATAATAAATAAATGAGGAATCCACCTCCACAAATAATACACATATGAGAATCCACTCCTGAATAATGAGATAAAAGTCTCGCTCATCCCTCCCGTAGAAACTCGCTTTCAATATGCATATACTTTTGAGCCTCGAATCCAGGGCTACCCCACTTTCAATATGCATACTTTGAACCTCGATGCAGATCGCTCCACAAATAACAAACAAAACAATCAAAATCTGTTGCCTTGGCAATTCTGTATGCGTATGTGACCGCTTTTGACACAGTACCATAGCAACCTTGCATTAGTATAACCACAATAACCACAGCGATCTCATAACATGAATCATAATCACAACTATCTCATGTATGAATCATAATCACAACTATATATAATATAAATCATAATTACAACTATCTTTCATAGCATGGATAAGCAATAAAATAATAAGAAATAGTCCGGCTGACAAAACACGTACAAAATATATAACATAATATATGAAGGGTTCCCAGCCAACGTATCAAAATAGTCTTTGACAAAACACATACAAAATATAACATAATATATATGAAGGTTCCATTCATTGAGATTTGTCTTTCGCTCGAGCCAAAAGCAATAATGATAACTCACAGGTAGTCTCGTGTTGGAGTCGGGCTCCGACTCTGTTCGAAATTATGCATTTATGGCATTAGTAGAGAATGGCACTCTCTTAGCGTCTATTAGGCCAGGTATTATACGCGTCTCACAATTCAATTGCTTTTAGTAATCATCCACATCCCCGGGGTAGTATACACTTCTAAAATTCGAGCTTAACTACATTCTAATTACTAACCGCTTAACTCAATATTAGGTCATCAACTTTTATTATCCGATAACACTTTAGTCACGTTCTAATCAATCCGACAATATTCGCCAACTAATTAACCCATTATAATCAACCTTTAATTTAAAATCTCAATTACAACTCGGCTTAAAATAACTTGACTCATTAATATCATCTGCCAATCAACCAAAACATCCAACTTACATTTCCAAAACAACTAGATTAACGTCCATGCTGTGCATACAATTTAAAAAGAAATTTAGAAAAGTCAAAGATCAATCAATACACTTGACCTAAAATCCAAGTATAATCGATTACTACTCATATTTCAAGCTTAGGATATACATGCCATTTGAGCTTTAAGCTTCGATTCCTCGAAAGTCTACAAAAGTCAAACTATCAATTTCTACACATTTCAACCTCCAAAATGAATTGTATAACCTCTGTCCATCTAATCTAAGCCTAGAGGATCCATATATATCATTTTTGAAGTCCCAATTGAGGTCAGCGAAAGGGAGGGGAGAAATTTTTCTCTTTTCCCTAGAGGCAATGGAGGAAGAAATGGGGGAAGAAATTTTTCTCCTTTCTTCCTAGCCAGAATCGGCCAAATGGAGGGGGAGAAGAGGGGAATAGGTTTTGGGGATGAGGATGAAGAGTGAGTTAGGTGGGATATTTAGAATGATGATTAGAATCGTTTAGTTACGGTGTTATTTCTCACTTTTGTCGTTAAAATTTAATGAAAAGCGATTTGAATGTATAATATTTTGTGACATAAAATACTACTCATTTAATCTTAGTCTCTCGGTATATCGATTTTATTCAGAAATTATTTATATACTATCTCGGGTCCACTTCCTTAACTTGAAATATATAACCACATTTCAATCGCTTAAAGCGTAGCGAGTTATTTCATTACCTAACACAAATAATTTAACAAATTAATTATGTAAGCGACCCGCCTCAAATTAAATGCATACCGAGAGTAGATGCGTCATTAACACATATATCAGTCACCAATCGATGGTTGACACGAAAATTACCTGTTTAAATAGAACCTGACAGTTTGATAAAAATAAAATGGTTTGAAACTGAGAATATTGACATACAAATTTTAACCATCGTGGCATTTCTAGCCAAACCCAAAACATAACCGTCCACTTGCTTGATCAAATCACAAATATATTACAACTTTCCAACATCTCCAAATCAAAAGTAGAAAGAAAGCTATGCGTCAAAGTAATGAAAGCAGAGAGGGCTGCCGAGGATCCACAACCGCTGCGTCTACCGCTAAATGAAGTCACGGTGCTCTTGGCTATTTGCTTCCAAAAGGCTATCGGCTTTGAAGGTGGGAAAGGTAAGCTCGGCGGCTTAGTGGGAAGCGGATCGCGGATAGTAAGCTTTTACCCAGTCCGAATAGGCATCTGATGCGGGATATACGTACATATCATTCGGTCCTTATGATAGGATGGGTAAAATACGAGTTATCACAGATATAATCTGAAAATGTCATATTCAAGACATCGTAGCAGGATACTTTCATCGAAATAAAGCACGCCTCGTCTGAAGGAACTCGACTTACGTAACCTGTGAGACCCACGTTTCCACGTCACATAATCGAATGAGAAACTCGCTGACACGTTAACATCACGATCACGATTAAATGAATACAAAAATGAAACCCTGACACGTAATATATAACAATTCATCATCCGCTGCAGTAGAATTTCGCCTTGAACACCAACAACTGACACATATAGCAATTCATCCTTTTCCTGGCGGGCTCGCCTTGAGCGCTGACAACAGCGCATATAATTTCATCGCTTTTCAGCGGTCGCTTCCATGAGCATGGCATCATCTCGACATCCACCAGCACACGGCTGATGTCCAGCACCACAAACAAACCTGTGAGTTCAAAGTAACACCTGCCACGCGCAATTACAACCAAATCGTACAAAACACTGCGCTCAGCGGAGATACACTCCGGATACTTCCACAGCGCAATTTCTTCAACATGAATCACGGAATACACTTTCGAAACAGCATGCACAAAATTACACTAAAACGTAAATATGCTCAACTATAAATACCCTCCGACAACCCGCATATAAATTATACAAGTCAACAATTCCGCGATCACACAAATATATACACGGATGAGTTCGCGTCTGAATCTGATGTCACGGTCGATTTTACCGCCTACCTGACACCCAAACATAAATAAAGGTAGCAGTGATAAATCACGCGCTTGGCTAGTAAGCAATTTGGCGCCCAACCGATCAATCGATCCTCGCATTCCCGTCGAAATGCGAGCAGACACATTTAAAAATAAGATCACAACTGCGTAACCATTGAGCCCGCTTTATCTAATTTAAAATATGACCTTTTTTAACCCGTCTCCGTTTATAAATTTCACGGTTTCGTAAAGGTTACCCGTTATGTTTCAATAAGCGATTTTGTTAATGAGCACCATTTGCCGGACTAAATTCGATAAACATCCACATGTCTTATTCAAACTCGGTATTTTCCAAATAGTTTCACAAATTCCAATTTCACCGCTACTCCCGATCAATTTTTAACCATAACTCTCGACCCCTAATCATAAGTTCGTTTACTGCGAAATTCACTACGATTAATTCCAACCTATTTGTTCTCAACTTATAATTCATATTTGTATCCCAAAACAATCACAATCATGATTCACTAACTTATTTACATTAGCCACTACATTTTAACGAAAATCAACCCACGATCACCCAAAATTCATCACCGCATGACTCATGGCTTCCTACCCCCGAATACCGATGGGTATAAATTCTATTGATTTAGGCACAAGCGATAATTACATTCAATAATTTATCCAAAATCCAAAAGTCAACCCAAAATTCCAAAAAGTCCAACTGTCCTAAACACCCAAAATTTCCCTTGAGCATCATCTTTCAATCGGAATAACTAATCATAACTTGAAGTCAGTAAGACAATAAAATTCAAAATATCAAAAAATCAACAAAAGTCAAACTTTGGAATTTCACAAAATACTCAAAAATATAACACCTTTTTTTACCTTGAAGCTTGTGGGGATGATGAGGAGAAACTACTCGAAAATTTTAGCTCAATGACGAGAATTGAGAGCAAATTGGAGAAGATAAAAAATCTTCAAGGTGACTCACGGCTGGAATCGGCTGAAGAAGAAGAAAGAATTGGGTTGGGTTTTTAGTTTTGGGCTTAAAATAATGTCTCTTAAGTGATTTGGTAGTTGGGTTGGGCCCAAAAGCCCAACCGGTGAAAATCCGGGCCTTTAATTCGCTCGATACTTCTCGTTTTAACTTAATCTGACAACTAACTTCCGAACATAAACATTCTGAACATAAAATAATTAGTAGAGATTTCCAATTTCGGAAATAAATTAATAAATTTCACATTTTAGTTTATTTTGTGTGCTTAGTCATTACCAGGTTATTCGTTACCCGCTATTTCAAAAATTTAAGCCCTCGAAATTCTCGACTTTCAAAGAAATTTACAAGGTATGAATCGAGCAACGAGATCACTAACCCGGACGAAAGGCTGCGGATGATGGTTTCTCATCCTCCTCGGCGCTCGCGTGGCCATACTTTCGGTGATTCCTCATGACACTTTCACCCCGATTTGACTTCTTTATTCCTCGGCCGCCTGCTTTCGATCGAAGATCTGCATGGGTCCCTCATAGTAGGTCAAATCCACGCCCCGAGTCATCATTTGGAACTCTAAGATGTGCGACTTCGTCAGGCATTTCCTCAAACAAGACACATGGAATCACATTTGTAAGATCCTCTCGATTCTACAGCGAGGCTAAGCGGTAAACTCACTCCCATTTTGTCAAAATTTACAAAAGCGACCCGATATAGCAGGGGACTGAAGCTTCTCTTCTCCCGAACCTGGAGATATCTTTGAAATACCCGATCCACCTACCTCGAATGACAAGTCTACAAAACGTCGATCGGCGTACTTCTTTTAATACATCACATTGCCGTCCTCAAATATTGTTGTATAAACTTTCTATTAAGGCTATACTTTGACTCGGACCCATAAATCTTCCTTTCTCATACCTCATTCCAACATATAGTCCTACACCTCCGGCCATACAAAGCCGAGCGGTGCCATCGATCTTTGGCTTGGCCCATTTAATATAGCCCCGAACTCCATTTTGGTGACTCGCCGTCGACTCACAGGAGAACTTCGACCTTGCTGAAGCTCTCGGCATGTCCTCCAGGCCGTCTGAATCGTTCTCTCGGATAGCCGTCCGTTTGAGGAGGATGAAGCCTTGATACTCATTTGGACGCCGTCCCACTAACGCCTCTGGAAGCACTCACAAAACCTCGAAGTGAACGCCACCTCCGGCTTGATACTGCAGCTGTGTAGTCTACTTTGAATTACGTACATCTTGTGACTTCTCCGGCCCGTGATTTGGCACAATAGGTAGAAAATGGCTGGTCTTAGATAGTGCATCCTGATGCAAATCCATCATTTCTTTTTAGGAGTTCATAAGGAAGCCCGAACACAAAAGTCCATGAAGTGAGTTTTCCCTCCCCATCGCTGGAGTATCGATACTTGGTTGATAACCCGGAAGCTTATGGTAATCCCAAGCCTGTTGACAAATCAAACACTTTGCTACAAAGTCTGCAATTTCTTTCTTAAATTGACCGCAGTAGTTACTCCTTAGAGATTTCGATACATTTTTGTACTCCCCGGATGCATACTATATGAGGCATTGTGGGCCTCATCCAAGATCTCCCTTTTTAGGTCGGCGAAGTGGGGAACAACCACTCGCTCCCAGCTTATGAGAATACCGTCATCTGCCTTTGTAAACTCCGATTTACCTCCCTCGGCCGCCTGTAGACTGGGCTGCGCTTCATCTTCGCACTGCATCTCGCCTATTTTATCTAGCAATCTGGTCTACGCTTCATATAAGCCAACAAGACCCATCCTCCGACTCAAAGTCTACTGATGCGCCCGACCACTCTTTGGCTCCTTAACTTCCTTTTCATTTCCGAGGCATCACCGCCCGGCTACGTTTAAACTTACGGATGTGCTCACAGTCGTCGGATCGTAGTCACTAAGAAACTCTTGTCCATCTTCGCTGTCTCCAAATTCAGCTCCACTGCAGGTGGTGATATACTTCAAACTTCTTGTGAGTGCATGAAATGTCGGCATTTAACCCCATACAAGTAGTGTCTCGAATTTTCAAGGAAAAACAATCATGGCTAACTCAGTCGTGGGTAGGATAGTGCTATAAAGCTGATTCTTCAATTGTCGAGAATCGTATGCAATCGCTTCCCATTCTGCGTCGATACCTTGACTGGCTTGATGTGGCATTATTTATGCGCCATTACCCCTCATTCCTGACGGTAGTGTCAGCAGTGCGGTAGTCAATCTCCTCTTGACTCATTAAGAGCAGGACATCGCTGCCGCCCCCAACGAATGGTACTCCGCCGCAGTCAACTTAGTCATCGGGCGGCGATCGAAAATCTTGCTTATGAATCTTACGTAATACCCGGCTAAACCCGAAACTTCTCACCTCGGTCACACTTGAAGGCCTCTCGGTCATCAGCTGCTTCCATCTTTTGTGGGTCAACTCACTTTTCGCCGAGATAACATGACCCGAGAACCGCTGTCTTTGACCAAAATTCACACTTTGAAAACTTTGCGTACAACCGATTAAAGCGTAAGACTTCAAATACTTTCTCAGATACTCTTATTGTTCCAGCTCACTCTTAGAATAAATTAAAATGTCATCGATAAAACTTGCCCAACCCGCAGACTTATCGGGAAGGAACTCTAGAAAAGCGATTCATCGAGGTCCGCGAGAAAGGCTGGCGAGATGCGTTTGTCGATGACAGCGTCACGAACTTTCATAGTGCCCGTATCTTTATGCGAAAGCGGTGATTTTGATATATCCTCTTCCTTAATTCTCAATTGAAGGCGATATCGGACCTCGAATCAATTTTTTTGAAAACACCTCGCGTCCACCAGTAGTCAAAAGATCATTAATCCTTGTAGCAGCAGGTGAAGAAAAATTACTATGGATATATAATTATAAATACAAATCCGCATTCGAGGGATCTTTAAAGTGCATACTACATTATTCAATACAAAAACATATAATTAAATATATGATGGAGGACTTACGGTGCGGTGAGTAAATTCCACTTGCCCCAAAATCATGTAGCTTGAATTCCTGGCGTGAATTTGAAGCTTCCACTGACTCGCTTGTTATGTCTCGATCGTGTTATGATATCTCTACTTAGTCCACGCGAGGAGGGTTGAATCAAGGAACTAATCTATGCTAGTAAAAACGAGGATGAACAAAACCCGGAAAAACCCCAAAATTCTCAGAATTTAGAGCCAAGGCATTTCTTAGGGTTTTGGTGAAAAGTTTACAAAACTTATGATGAAAAACCCTAAAGTTTGATTATATAGGGCTAGGTTAAAAAGCAGGCCCGATAAGCAATGGTCAAGTATTAAGCTTGACTTCGTTAACTCTATTAGTTAGTTAAGACCTTGTGGAGTTGCTAATAAAGTTGAACTATTTAATTAAGCTAATTAAATAGTAATGAAATTGATATCAATAATCTTTCAAGTTATCGATAAATACTAAAATTACTCGAACCAATTAAATAACTATTTAATTGATTCTATTTGTTCAATCGATATTCTACATAAAATGTAGAACCCTTATAATTGAGAAATACATTTCTCAATTATATAGTTCTCTTTAATTTCATACATGAAATATAACTCAACGTCACTGTATGTGTGTGACGCCCAGAGCTCGAGATAATAGTAAGTTGTATAATAATAATTGATCGATTACTATTATTATAGCGATTAATGAGTAAGATCTAGCAATGCTCATAACCCCTTAAATTATCGCGAGAGCCCACACTAGTAATATACAATTACTAAGTTGAACACTAAGTTACGATAATCACGTTTAACTTGGTAGTAAATGAATTCTTTGATAATCACATTTAACTTATTTCGTAAATGAATTGCTACGCGGTGTCGCTTGGCGGGCATAATAAATGGAACCAATTCTCATTGATTTCAAAACACTCCCACTTGCCCTTGGGCGATTATCTTACAATTCCTTTATCCACGCGATCTCTACAGTCGTAGGCTAACCGTAAGAAGTGTGTCATGAAGCGCGACTTTCTTTACTCGAGTATGAAGCCCCGAATAGCATTTATAGGCGTCCAGCAAACCAATCGGTACCAAGCTGTGTGAGAGGCACGAGATCTTCCTTGTATATCAGGACGGACAAATCCCTACTTAATATATCAATGTCTGTCATTTATCTGTTTGTGTGACCCAATATCTTAGTTATAATCCCGACAAGGCGGGCCGTTTTAGTCATAGTCAATCTGAGAGCTTGTATAACACAGATAGTTATATATACATTAGGTCTAAGAATTGAAAGCGAACCTAAAATTCTAAACAAATGTCATAGAGACACGAGATATACATATCTTATGAATTCGTTCAGTCATGCAACTCCCGTCGCGGAGCCCGGCCCGTGGTATTGGTAATCTGATCCTGCCCAGGCTAACGTGATCAATCTTGATCACTAATCAAAACACCATGTTAGTCATATGATGCTTGTCGCCCCAACTATCGACATCTGACCAAGGCCTTTGGCTATCCTATGTTTCTAGGCTTGAAGAGGTGTAATTAACGATTCATTATTACCTCTACGAAAACATAGACTAACCTAGGGATTTAACCTTTAAACAATCGAGATCGCTACATGTATATTATATGTAGAAATTCAAACATATAGTCATAGCAAACAAATATATTAAAATATAAGAAGCAATAATATTCAAATATTTGTTCACATAACTTTAATAGATACATCACCGACTCCCAGCAACCCCTACTTGCTGCGGCGTACGTCTAAAGACCTATGTTTATTTGCATCTTCACATCATGCTTTGCGGACTTAATGTGGTTTAGTAAAGAATTCGGCGGAGTGGCCTCTGTTTCTACTTTACATACTTTGACATACTTCCTCTATCAAACATATCTCTAATCGGGTGATACTTTTGCGAGAATACGTGCTTGGATTTGTGATGTCTTCGGGGATTCACTTAGCTTGAAATTGCCCGATGTTATCGCAACAACTCAGCTGGTCCTGATGCTAGGTACGCTTTCCAAGTTCGAGTCACGAACTTCTTTATCAACATGCTTCTTTAGCGGCTTGATTGCGGTAATACTTTCAGTTACGTGGTAGAATCGGCTTAAGCGATCACTGTTGGAAGCTCCTCCGAATCTTTTGGTCAGCGTTGAGACAAAATACATACCAGTTAGGAGCGATAGTGCGTCTACATCGGGTTTGAAAGCTGGCGTCGGTGTACCACTGTCACTATATCTAAATCTCACCATATACCAAGAAAGCATCTTTAGTTCTCCTCGAGATGTAAGATGCACTTGATCTTGATCAGTGGCTTTCGCTTTTGGATTGGTAGTATCTACTTAGTTACGCTTAGTGCGTAAGACACATGGTCTAGTGCCTGACGCAGCATACATGATGGATCCTATAGCCGAAGCATAAAAGGTATGTCCTTCATTACATTCATCTCATTACAGTAGTGGGAGACTGACATTGCTTTCTATTTGAGTTGAACTCCCGTGTCTCGTAAGGAGATTACCACTTCTTGGAATTACTTCGTATTGAACGCTGCGTTACCTTATTCACATAAGTATCGACAAAGTCAATTAGCCTCTGGCTCGATCCGGTGGATCTTTATTCCAGAAGTATATATTGTTAGCCGCCCTAAGTCCTTCGTTGAGAAACATTTGCCTGACCAATCTGGTGAGTTTAGTAAGCTACTCCCATTGATAAGTATGTAAATCGACATATCTGAGGACTATAAGAATGATACATAACTCCCACTTACCTTCTTGTATACACAAGATTCTTAACTTCCCTTCTTGATGAAACCAAACTCTTTGATTGATTCATCAAAGCGTAGATTCAAGCTGGGATGCACCTTCGCCATAAATGGACTTTTGCGAGCTGCATCGTGCCGTCGGCTTTAGGACATCTGGCTTTTGGAGGTTGTACCCATTATACACATCTTCCTCTAAATTTCCATTCGGGGAAAGCCGGTCTTTACATCCATTTGCCATATTTCTACTTAGTCATGGGGAAATCACGGCAGCTAAGATTATCCGGATGGATTAGCGTAGCCAGCTGGCGAGTAAGTTTCGTCCGTAGTCCACGGCTCCGTGAAGCTTGTTTGAAACAACCGCTCTAGTCTAACTTTGAAAACATCAACGTTCCGTCTTTATCATGTTTCTTCTTAAATGCCGTTTACATTGTTAGAGCGAGCCCGTTTAGTAAATTCAACAAGGACCAAACCTGCGTTTTGGTACATAGAATCCATCTCGGATTGACGTGGCTGTTGCCGTTTGTAGAAGCATCCTTAGCATTCATTTGCTTCTTTGTAAGAAGTGGGCAAATCACTACTCAATGATGAAAGCTTACTTATACCGGTAGCTGCAGTTCGTGGCGATCCTGTTGGATCTCTAAGGGTTGGTTCTTGCTGAACTTCCATGTGGATCGAAGCTAGTGTATGAAGAAGGTTCAATTCTTGTGGTGTGTGAATGCCTCTGCGTTAGATGCATCGATGTCAGAAAGCTTAAATCGGCTTGAGCTTCGTGAGAGATGAACACCGTTACTTCTAGTCTTAGGGGCGGATGTTCACTTTTCAAGGAATACTCACGATACAGCGATAGAAGATTTTTATTCTCTGCTTCGGTAGAAGCGATAACAATTGTTTCCACTTGGATATCACATGAAATGGCGTTTCAACATCGGTTGAGCAAGTTTATCTTTTTGTTAATCTCTTAACATAAACAGCGACCCCGAATCTTTAGAAAACCAACAGAGATCTTCCCGAACCACGATTCATTAAGGAGTTTATCTGGCGACTTGATTTGGACGTCTGTTTTAAGATAAGTATAAATGACTTAAATTTTATCCCCATAAATTAAGCATTAGATCGGATAGGCTGCATTCATGATCGAACCGTGCTCGAAGGTTAAATTTCTCCTTTTCCCGAATGGCCAAAACATCTTTGTGGCATTCTTTGAGTAGGTTGTGAAATAATACCACTTGCTCTGCAAAGATGAGTATTAGACTCGTGACTCAAATATTATTCTCCGCTTTCTATCGGACGGAGAATCTTTATTATCTTATTCGGTGGTTTTATGCCGTTTTGGAACTCGATGAATTTCTCGAAAGGACTCGTGTTTGTGTCTCAAGCCGGATACGAAACCGTATCTCTTTGTAGTCACCCGATTAAATGTATTAAGTAGTTACTAACCTCCTCTTTGCAGGATGTGTTCATTGGCCCTTGTCGTCGGTGTGTATGATCCCCGATAAATCGGCACTTTCGTTTCTTGATGAAGGCATTTTGGTCATTGCTGAGGAAGGCAAAATTTCCTTGTTTATCGTATGATTCATAATCGAGAGCAACTAAGTATTTCCACGGAGTGGAGTTTCTGGATTAGTTCTCGTTAATGTGACTGGTCTACTTGATACCGTAGGTATGTTTGGTTTTAAGTCGTTAGGCTTATTCCGTTTAAGTTTATGTTATATGACTCGTTAATGTCGTGTCTAAAGCGTATAGGCCAGATTTTGAAGGGGCGGTACGGAATACTACCCCATTCACCGGTGATATAAATTCATCGGGGATCTATTGAAATAGAAAAACCATCGTTATTCAAAGCAGAAATAAATAATATTCCACAATTACTTGGTGCACTTAGTAAACCGGAGATAAGTTCAAAAACAAGGCCCGTGGGCAAATTTAAACTAATGGATCCCTCTCTGCAAGGGCCATGACATAGCGTTTCCCATTGTGAGATCAAGACTTTTTCTTTCAGTGCTTACCACTTGACTTGAGTTCACTGCGTATTAAACCAAATATGAGAACACATGACGATTAATGCATACAGTAGAATAGGGTTGTGCAAACTTCAACCAACATACATACACAATGAAATTTGGCTGGTCATGAGACCGTTCTTTATCATCTGTAGACTTCACTGCTTGAATTAGGCTTCCATTATTGAGGTTTCCTTGATAATGACAACATCATCCTTTACTCTTACTTTCAGCGGCCTTGGGATTACTCGGGCAGCAGTGCCGGCAAACTTCTTCTTCTTCTTGAATTTCTTGCTGTTTGGACCACCCAAGAAAGCGAGGAAGAATAGGATTTAGTCTTACCGGAGTTCGTCTAAAGCATTAAATGATCATCTTATGCGATTTGTTTAGAGATAACTCAAGCTTTGTGCATGATAAATTCATGACAAGCGAAGGAATTTATGCAGGAAGAGACTTGAGGATGAATCCACAGCGTTCTTGGAGACTTGGTGCCGAGCGTTGATTGATCGACCAGAGCCAATCCCATTTTAATGATGGCAGACTTGCGGCACATCACGTTCCCAAACTTAACATCCACGAGGAAACACGGAGGCGTAGCCGTATACCGTTCCCAGCCCTACTTTCAAAATTAATTCTCGAGTTGCGGTATATGTCATATCGTTCACCTTTTTCATATTAGTTTAGACGAAGGTTCCATATTAGCAAGCATGAGACATTGGACATCCACGGCGTGAGACTTGTGCTTTTTTGTGGGATCCACTTTTCCGATGGGGCTACTCGTTAGGTTTTAAAGGGGCACTTGTTATTCGACACGTATTCGGTCATACTCTTTGCTTGAATGATTCTCAGAAGTTTAAGAGACTACTTTCGTCAAAATTAGGTTATTCGACATAGCTTTTCAGAGTAAATGACGAGTTCTTAGGAGTAGCAATAGTGGTACCCATATTAATTCTACAAGAATAAGTAAAATAAAATAACGGTGAGACTCGATGGCTTCTCGTACTAAAAACACTTACAAATAAATTGCCCAAAATAAATACTAATACTTCAAATCTCACGAAATATATTAGTATCCAAGACCTATTACACTTAAATTCCAGCGGCAACTTAGCACTTTCGTTTTGAATCCAGTTATAATGGTAGTTGTCAAATGATTCTCAAGTTTGAGACCACTCGTCAAAAGTCGAGTTAATCGGGCACTTTTCGAGTCTTTGGCCCGAAAGCGAAGTTCCTTAGGAGTAGCGATAGTGGTACCCATATTAATTCTACAAGAATAAGTAAATAAAATATGAGACTTCGATAAACTATCATGCTAAAAACACTTACAAATAAATTATGGTAAATACTAATACTTCAAATCCTCACCGAAGTATATTGAAGTATCAGACACAATGCAGCTAAATTGACGGCGGCCACTCTGTTTGAATCCGGTTATAATAGTAGGTTATCAACCAATTACTTATGTAAAACTCACATGCTTTCTTGTATTCTTAGCATCTCTTGAGGGATGCTGACATTATATATCAGAAACGGTTAAGCATACCAATTAAGCAAAAGTGTTACTTGGATTGATAAATGCGAAAGCCAGCAGCGTTAGTGAAATCACTTCAACATGATCCATTGTCATATCCATTGCAACATTGTAACACCGCCCGTCACAGTTATTGCCCGATTGATGCGATTGATTTACCTGACTTTAAAATTGGCTTGATCACTTGCTTAAATTTTAATTGGTGAGATTATTGCTTTGTTTTCGTTTACTCGTGCATCTTAACACGTAATCGAAGCAATACATGCAACATGAAAATAAAACAAGTAATGCACATTCAAGAGATATACGATATGGCCCTAGAACCTATTACAAGTATTTATCAAATACTAACATAAGTCTAATTCTTATCTTACATACATACGGATCCATCCGAGTCCACAATGCGCGCGTGAAATGATCTTGGTATCTTAAGCATTCTGATATTTATATACTAACCCCGTCTTGAAACTGACTTGCAAGCTTGTGGGTAAGCGATAAATAAATAAATACAGAAATATATTCGAGGAAAGGTCATTTACAACATTAAGGTTCGCGGACGAAAAATAAATAAATGGTAGTATACATATCTTATCGTTCAATCACCCAATTACAAAATATAGGCACTTTATTAAATCACATAAATGAACTTAATAAATATTTTAAATGGCATTGGAAAATGCATGTTGTAATTATCAAATTAATTAATTCATGTCATTACACATATTAAAATTAATTAATATAAACTCGATTATAAATACTGTATGATTAATAATTATTAAATAATTATTAAGCGTATACATATTATAGAAAAATATTCATCACAAATATTTTCTAAAATACATTAAGTAGTGAAAGTTGTTACCATAATTGTTATATAAACTTTTTAAATTAATTTAAGATATAATATATATATAAAAATGGTGGTGTGTGTGGTGGAATTATTGTGTGTGTGTGTGTGACAATATTATTATTGTATTGTGGCAGCAA